>LZPO01108289.1:66374-86519 GCA_001675575.1 Neotoma lepida | reverse complement strand
AACAAAAGTCATACAAGTTAGCATATGCCCTTAATCTGTGTGGTTCTCTGTGACTCCAAGGTCACACTAGGGAACAAGCAGAAGGCGGTGGTGGCACACACTTTTAATCCCAGCATCAGCCATAGAGTTCTGGAGGTCTGTGCAGACAAACAGAAAGTGATGTAGCTTGGTGGAGATAGGAAATGAGTTAGCAGAATGGACAGGCATAAAAAGCCTGCTTGTAGAGAAAGTCACTCTCTTCCTTCCTCTCTTTGGAAGCAGAGGCAGCATTGGTGAGATGAAGCTAGCTGGTGGCTTGTTCGTAATTCCTCTGATCTCTGCCAGGTTTTTCACCCCTATTTCTTGTTCCCTGTGTTTATTAATAAGACCGTTTAGAAATTCGTCTTACACATGTCAGTCAACACCAGTCTGTTTTCCATCTCGTTAGTGCCCAATGCTATGTACCATGGATACAGAGATACAAAAGTTAGTTCCACATGGACTCTACCATCTCCAAGCCTGTAGCTCACAGGATAGGGAGGAAACAATCACTGGTAAGTGCTTCCTAGGAGAAAGAGATAGAGTGGGGTGAAGTGTAAATGTCTAGAAATTGATGCAAAATGACTCACCTCATTCTAACATGGAATTCAGGTCCTGACATGGACAGAAAATGAACTGAACAGCATGTAGTCCTGTTTCCTCATGTGTACAACTGGATAATTCCTATTGGCTCCCTGATCTATTGGATGAAGAGTCATCCTTAGAATCTCTACATGCTGTATGCCAGTACAAGACTGAATTCACATGCCAGCCATAATTGTTTCTACAAGATTTATCTTTGCATTCTAAGTTTTCCATTAGGATCCTTGTTTTACGAACTGAACACCACACAAGCTGAGCTTTAAATCTGAAGTAATATGCATGCTTTCNGTATCTAATGAAGTGATTTATAGATAATAGCATTGTCTTTGTTTACTTTTACTTTCCTAATCCAACTTTAACATGGTGTAAAATGAAAGATAATCAAGATTAAATGGTTTATTATCTTCAGTTTGCAAGCAAGGAGTCAACTGAGTAATTAAAGCACAGCCCATAGTTTGGATTCCACTCTAATCTGTTTTTTGGAAAACACAAACTAAAGAATTGAATTTACTTTCTTTTTCTATTATTATTATTATTATTATCATCATCACCATCATCACTATTATTATTTTTACCCCACACATTGTCCAAAGTAACATAAGTCTAATAAAAACACGTATTTAGAGGATTCAGCTGTTATATTTAATATCATTGGGAATTAATTTAATGTCAGACACAATTTTTAAAAACTTTAAACTATTATTCTTGTGATAAGACTATAGGATATAAACTAAATGTATGTAGTGGCTCTCCTTGCATCCAGTAAATGTACTGGAGTAGTTTCGAGCAGCCAATAAGGAAAATTTCATCAACGGCTATTGAAGCAAAAAGACGCTAAACTTATTCTTTCTATAACTGCTAATTGAAATGTAAAACTGAAGTTTTCAGTTATAGCTTCTCAGTGTCTAAAGGATAATCTATATGAACCTAGAAAATCAAGAATTAAATCCATGTTATTAACTTGATCTATTTAACCTAAAAGTGGTCACGGTGTTTCATGACCTAATGTGCATATACACATGTGTATTTCTTTGTATATGGTATCATGTTTGTTAAACACTAGAAGTGTTAGAAACTAACAGAATGGCCAAAGCAATAAGAAAATTAGAAACTAACAGAATGGCCAAGGAATTTGCCTATCTTACCAAGCTAACCACTTAGTAGGCTCAATTTTGTGTTTTATATTTTGATGTAACTCTTTAAGTATAGCATATCTACATATTTGAGGTTTATCAATTTCCTTTTCATTGCATTACACTGCCTATTTCAGGAAATTTTGCTTTGGGGAGTGAAAAGTTAATTAGTAACTACAGAAAGATTAGATGGGACAAAGGGTCCTTTAACTCAAAAACAGAGAAAACTCTTCTACTGTATAAACAAGAACTAAGTGAACCATGGCATGAAAACTTATGCATGCCAGGCTTATGAGTAAATCATGTACATGTGTGTTAAACCAGAGGAAAAGAAGACCAGCTGCTTTCAGTGGATTCATTCAATCATTTTTGGGGAATTACATTATTTTAATTTATTTTTGGTATTGGCTAACTATGATGATGTGTTTTATTTCAGGCTCTGTCTAAAAACATGAGTTTGTTTAACTCTGTGTCTTGTAAGAACTTGGTAATTATTTATCATGCAATGTTTCTTTGGTCCAAATTACTTTAGAGATATGTTGGGTGTTATAAGCCCTTTTTCCAACAGCTGTTACTGTGTGAACAGCACCTTCCAATTGATCCTAATCTCACCTCTTATTTTGTTGGCTCAAAATTCATATTTATATAGTCTTCTATGTCTCTGATTCACCAGATTATGGCTATACTTTAATAGTTCTTCTTTTCATTCTCTTCATTCATAGGTGTAGAACCTAGCCTGGCCCTTGGGTGAATTTCAGGTTTGTGAATATAATCTTTGTGAATCTCTTATAGATCTTGACAGTTAATGATGGCAGATAGAGTATTCTTATATATTTGATGATAAATGTTAAGTTGGGAGAAGTTCAACAAGCATATAGCATTATCAAATTATTCATTTGGAATCAAATAACTCATTACTTTTAATCATAGGAAAAAGCAACAGTTCTAGAACTTGGCACACTTACAGATGCTGGCTCTTGGAGTCAGAGGAAGCTTCTCACAGTGGGCTTTGAATGTTTGTATACACCAAGAACCAGTGAGGAAGCAGGGTGCTAATACATTAGAGAAATACATAAAGATAGATGAAAGTTGGGAGGTAGAATGCACTAGAGAACTTCCTTTAACTTACTACAAGTCTAAAGCTGGGGATTATAATTCAGATCCTTATGCTTGCACATCAATCATTCATAGCTAGTAAGCTATTTATTGAATATCAGTTTATTTTTAACTACTATAAATATAGCAAAAAAATCTTGGTCATATTAAATCTCTAAGAGACAATATTATCTCTATTTAGGAGAACTAATTAATGATGGATCTTGGCCAAGAACACAGAACTAGTGTCAGAGGAAGTATCTGAACTTTTGACAACACCTATCCAAGCAAACAAGCAAAACTAGAAATATCCTCTTACAATAGATGGGAATAAATACAGAGACCCACAGCTAGCCAATGTGCAGAGTGATGGACCTTGAAATACTGGGTCCTAAATGGAATGCCTCCATCAATTTCCTCTCCTCATGGCTCAGGGAACCATGTGGAAGGGTAGGAAGATAGATTGAAATCTCCAAAGGAAATGAAGAATACCCATAAGCAAGGCCATTTAAACATGGCAAGACCTATTCACATATGAACTCACAGAAAATAGGCAGCATGCACAGGGCCTTCACAAGTCTGGGCCTGATGGTGTTCCCACACTGATAGTGGAAGTTAGTGGAAATGTACACAAGCCCATATCACTAACATAGAAGCTATCTATCTCCAACTGATAACTACTCATAAACAAAAACTTAGTTTTCTCCAATGAAGTCTCACTGGGTGGACAGACCACTCTTAAGGGCAGAACTTATGCCCAGTAGTAGATGGCTAACCCAAAATGAACTCCTTGATATTTTTGGAGGGTTTTTGTTTTATTTTTTGTCTCATAATGCTTTGTCTGGACATTTTAAAATTTTTCCTTACCATGCAGATCTTTTGCTTATGTATTATGATTTTTAGAGAATGTCTATGTCTGCCAATTTGTTTATCTCTATATCTATATGAATTTCTTCTGCTTTTCTTTGTCTCTTGGTTTTTCTGCTCATTTTTTTTGTCCTACTCAAGTTTTTTTTTGTTTTTATCTTATTATTATATTTTTTCTTTTTCTCTTAGATGCGTGTTTTATTTTCTTATATAGAAAATATACTTTTTTCTCACATATATCCTGATTATGGTGTCTCCTCCCTCTACTCCTCCCAGTTCCTCTTCACCTCCTCTCCCATCTGGATTGACTCCCTTTCCATCTCTCATTAGAAAACAACCAAGCTTCTAAGGGATAATAATAAAATTAAACTATAATATAATAAGATAAAACAAAAACTAACACATTGAAATTAGATAAGACAAAAAAACAAAAGGAAAAGAGCCATGAGAAGGCACAGAAAACAGATACCCAGCCATTCACACATTTAGGATTTCCATTTGAACACTAAACTGGAAGCTATAATACATACACAAAGAACATGGTACAGATCCAGGTAGGCCCTGTGCATACTGTTTCAGTCTCTGTCAGTTCATATGAGCTTTGATCACATCGATTTAGAGAGCCTTGTTTTCATGGTGTCCTTCATGCCCTCTGGCCCTTACACTTTTTCTGCCTTGTCTTCTACAGAGTTACCTGATCTGGAGGGGAAAATTTTGATAGAGACATCCCTTTAGGGCTGAACATTCCAAGGTGTCTCATTCTCTGCGTAATGTCTGACTATGTGTACCCATTTGTTTTCTAATGAGTGAGAGTAGGAAAGGTTATGAATTTTGGTGGGTGGGGAGGTCGGGAAGATCTTCGAGGAACTGGAGGAGGAAGAACCATTATCCGACTCTATTGTATGGAAAAAAATCTGTTTTCAATAACATGTAGATCAAAAAAAGAAAAAAAATACAGATGGCTATTAAAACATGATGATCTTGAACTCAAAAATTTTTAGGGGATTTGAAGAAGGAGAATTATTTTAGCTAAACCATAGAAAGAACATGCTATAAAGAAAAATTTAATGGACTGGACAGCTGGGCTCAGTTGTTAAAGGATGGGCTCACAAGCAAAACGTCAAGAAGAATTTAATGATTCTGATATCATTAAAATTCAATAATTTTAACCAGATGGTGGTGGCACAAGCCTTTAATTCCAGCACTCATGAAGCAGAGGCAGGCAAATCTTTGTGATCCAGGCCAGCTTGGCCTACAGAACGAGTTCCAGAACAGTCAGGAGTACACAAAGAAACTCTGCCTCAAAAAACAAAACAAAACAAAACACCAAAAACAACAACAAAAATTAAAAATTTTTCCATGCAGTGCAAATATAATTATCCAGCTGAGAAAATAAGCCATAACACAAGGAAAAGATAATCTATGGTTTATATAAGCAAAGAGAATATAATTGCAAAAAATATTAAACTTCTCAAATACATAGGCGAAACAATATAGACAAATGGGAAAAATAGATAAAAATGATATTCACAGAGTAAAATAGGAATTTCTAATCTGCTCATAAATGTGGCCAACTTCATTACCAAAGAAAGAAATACAAATAAATTCATAATAACATACAATGTAATACTAATCAATATGCAGGGCCAGATCTCTGAGTCCAATAGCAATTTTTTCATAAAGATATAGAAAATAGGACTGTAGGTTGAAGTAAAAGTTGTTGTAATAACTACAGATATAAATCTCACAGCACCTTGTAAAAGTTAAAATGCAAATTTTCAAAATCAATTTTTCCTTAGTTTAACTATGGAACGAGGGGAAAACCCCACACAAATTCACTAATTTGCACTTGTATAGTTTTCCTCACAGAATCATACAAAATATAGCAATGTAAAAAATAACTCTTTTGTAGGTAAAATATAAAATCTTGGCTCATTTATAAAGTAGCTAAAATCAATGAAATCATCTATATGTACATTGAGCAATTCCAGAGATGTGAAACATTATGGAAAAATGAAACTAAAAATTATGTGTGCAGGGAGACAAAAGGCATTCAGATTGAAAACAGTGCATTACACATCAGCTATGGCTTCCTGTCTAGGTACTGAAAGTGAAGAATCAATCACCTGAGAAGTAAAATTGTAATTCAGATTAGTGGCTGCTTTGGGTGTGCAATGGGAGGGAAGGCTAAAGCCCAAGCTTTAGCTGCTTATTTTCAGATTCAGTTCTTAAGGGAGAGATAAAGAAAGAAACAGATGGACAGAGAGAAAGAAACTGTGCACACATGAGGGAAGAGTGAAACAAGTTGCTGACATGTATTCAGCCTCAGCGAGTCATCCATAAACATGTCTCATTTCATTTTCTGCACTTGGGACGTATGAAATGCTTCAGTAATCACAGAAGTATGTGCTAGATTTCTATCAATAGACCCCAGAATAACAAGTGCTTTAGGGAAAATGTAACTTTATAGGTACATGCAACCATAAGAATAAGTGCAATGGAATGTATTGTATTGAGTTAATTATATCATGAATATCCTAAAATAAAAGTTTCTAGATTATCTTGAGCAAAATTTAATATAAAGTAATAACCTGATATTAGGGAAAATTTGGTAGTAACCCAAAGGATTATGGAATGTTATTATAATCATTTTAAGATATGCATTTGCTGCTGTTATTTGTAATGTGTGCCTGGGGAGAGTTTTCTTAAAAATTGGATAAAGAAAAAATATATAAAACTCAGATGAATATAAATGGAATGTTTTTTAAAACAATACATTGCATTCTTCAAAAAGTATACTTGAAATAATTTAACAAAAAATGCCATTTGATTTTGTTAAAATGTACTGAATTAATCATAATTGAAGATTTACCAAGAGAAAAATCTATTTATTGACTCTAGGGACATGTTTTATATGT
This sequence comes from Neotoma lepida, assembly GCA_001675575.1. Classification (NCBI taxonomy): domain Eukaryota; kingdom Metazoa; phylum Chordata; class Mammalia; order Rodentia; family Cricetidae; genus Neotoma; species Neotoma lepida. The sequence goes on along the minus strand of LZPO01108289.1, from coordinate 79,885 downwards.
ATATATAAATGAAAGAGAGAAAGTAGGCAGGATGTGGGAAGAACAAAAGGAAGGATCTAAGCGAATATATACTGGATTATATTTGTAAGATATATTTTCTAGTACATCAGATTACAGGCAATTAGTGCCATTGCACAGTGATGAGAAACCATCAATTCCAAAAGATGGGAAGCAGTGAGGCACATAGGTAAGGTTGAAAGTGTAAGAGTATTCCTGGAGATTTAGACTGAGGGTTTGTGCCAAGTGGTTCCTGTCCTTAAAGCAATAAAAAGAAATGCCTAAAATGTTACATTTTAATGTGTGAACAAAACAGGAAATGATGTTTCTTTAGACCTTGGAACTGATTGCTTCAGAGCACCACTTAAAGATGTTGAATTTACCTTCTCTAGTGAAAGGAGCTAAAACCCACACCATGTGTAAATCCAAATGGGAGAAACAATTTTAATACATCACTGTCTTAGGTTAGAAGTAGGATTAGACACCTAGAGGTCCAGTCACAAATTCTCTGAACACTTACGAAGCACCAGCNCACCATGTATAAACTGACAACATGACCACTCCATGGTATGGTTAAGGGGTAAGTTTTTACTGTAGTTACGAGCGAGAGAACAGTCAGAGGCATCTGGAGAGTCCAGAGCAGAGAGAGAAAGTAGTAGACTGAACATGGCAAACAGAATGGGTCTGGCCATGAGAGGACAGAGAAAAAGGGAGAGGAAGAGATGAAGACAAAGAGAGTGTGGGCAAAAGAGAGGTCAAAAGACAGAGCCTAGGTGAAATAGCAGGGTTATAAGGAGAAATGAGTAATTTAGGGGAAAGGGAAGACCCTGAGCTGGAGTTTAGGGTGGAGGAAGAGGCAAGAATAGCCAAGAGCCAGGATGCCGTGATGGACTCTGAAATGTGTACAGGTGCTTGTGACGCTGAGGGGTCCTGGAGGTCAGCATGTGCTTTGGTATGGTAATAGCAAATGACACCACAGCTAGCCATTTGTCCCTTCTATTAGTGACAAGGGACATGGCTCCTTTGATAGATGGGAACTGGCTTCACAAGTTCCTGGGGAGTAATGGCTTCTGTCTCACTGCCAGAATTTGGGGAAATGAAGTTTCCTTCGGACCTCACAGCCTAGGACAGAAAACAAATTCTAAATTTTTGACATAAGCAAATAAAAAAAGGAAATTTAGGTGCAGTTGGGCTTTTTCTGTCCCACCAGACAGCTCTCAAATAACTACATGGAGACTTCTTATTAATTATGAAAGCTCAGCCATAGCTTAGACCTGTTACTAACCAGCTTTTACAACTTAAATTAACCCTTAGCTTTTAATCTATGTTCTTTTATATGGCTCCGTTACCTTTACTACGTACTTCCCTTCTGCTTCCTCTCCATCTGGTTGTTGACTTTCTGAGTTTCCACCCTTCTTCTTCTCAGCATCCTCTCTGCCCACCAAATTCTGCCTAGCTATTGGCTATTCAGCTTTTTATTAGACCAATCTGAATGGCAAATCTTCGCAGTATACAAAGNAATTATTACACAACATTTAGGTGGTATAAAATTATGGTTAAAAATGTGGGCAAAAGGGCTGGAGAGATAGCTCAGCAGTTAAGAACACTGGCTGCTGTTTCAGAGGACCAAGGTTTGGTTCCCAATACCCACATGGGGGGCTTGCAACTCTCTGAAACTCCAGTTCTAGGGATCCAATGCTCACTTTTGGCCTCCATGGGCACAGCATGTATGTAGTAAAAAGATATATATGCATGAAAAACACCCATACACATAAAATAATAATAATAATAATAAATAAAAATTATATTGAAAAAGCTAAGAATTGGTTAAGATGATCAAACAAATGTGAAAAAATTTGCTGAGATAAAAAACTGAATGTATTAATTGAATGTAAAATTTGGTATGTACACAAATTTAAGTGAGGTTAATGAACTGATTAGTGTATCTGAAAATGAAAAATATTCATAGAATGTAAGAACTGTAAATAGAGCATAGAAATTAAAGAGGGAACGGAAAAGAAAGATGCAGAGCTGTGAATGAGAGGGTGAGGATGTCTAACGTAAATCAAATTGAGCCTAAGAGAATTGAGAAACTGAAGAAGTGAGACTCTGCAATACACCCAATGAACATTATTTGAAGTAAAAAGCAAATGGGGGCCAATAAATTCCTATTTACATGTCTTATAGATCACATAGCATCTATGAATATCCTAAAAGATAATTGAAAATGAGACAAATCTCTCATCTTTAGCACCTAAGTGGAGAGTCTTCTCAAAATTCTGAAAATTTGTAATGTAGACTTATGTAATTTAACAGTATTAAAAAGAATACATTAACTTCAAATAACAACAGGCTTCTCTCCACCCCTGACTCTATTTACTCTAGAAACTTTTAGACAATACATCAGGAAAAAGCTTGATGATTTCAGACAGAAGATAACTGTAGGGAATATAGCACAACCAGTGACACTGAGAATTGTGTGAAATACTTTGAAATTCATAGCCGGTGTGAGGTAATAAGACAATGATCAATTTTTGGCATTAAAATAACATAATGAGAGATATGGGTAGTGGGATGTAAGTTGAGAAGGGTGATCACAGCTATGGTACCATGGTTACTCTACTACTTGAGAGCATGAAACAATAACACTGTAGTTTTGACTGTATTAAGTAAAGTTTCCAGGTAAAATGTTCTGTGGTAATATTATATAGAAAATTTATACTTTTTAAAATAATAAATGACAAAATTGGAAGCAGAAGTAAAACTCATCAACCAAAGTTTATTTGCTTATTTTAAATTCATAAATAACACAATGCCATTTGCTTTTCTATCTACCATTGTCTTTAATATCTTTGCCAGGACAATGTGACTAGAATAATGAGAATATAATTTTTATGAAATTTAAACACATTAGGTAGAGAGAAGTGACTTATTTTTAAAGATGTATGAAATAATTGTAGCAAGTGCTCTAAATTATTTTTTGTATTGAAATTCTATAGAATACATAATACACAGTGTTTGCCTTGGTCTTGTATAAACTGAATTCTTTTCAAAGTCCCATTATCTCTGAATTTTCACATTGATGTAATTCCTCCTAAAATTCAACCTGCTTTTTACATGAATTTTACAATATGTCTCATACTAAAACAAACAAACAATTAAAAAACCAAAAAACAATGGGCATTACATCTACATTAGAAAAGTATTTTGGATTTCCTGTTAAATTTGAAGGTGTAAATGAATGATCAGGTGAATATGTGTATGTTCACTAAGTCTCAAGGATTATAAGAAAGGTATAACAATGAGAAGAATTCAAGTACAGAAAATGGCACATAAAAAAATTATAGTGGCTTGGGAGCTAGTGCAGTTGATAAAACATCCACCACGTAAGCAAGAAGACCAAAATTCAGTCCCCAGCACCCATGAAAACTCCAGACATGGTTCACATACATCTTTAGTCCTAGCACTGGGTAAGTAGAGGCAGACAGATCACAAGAGCTTGCAGGCTAGCCAGGCTGGCCTTTTGATGAACTGAGTGTTTAGTGAGAAACCCTCTATCAAAAGACAAGTTGGAGAGTATTAGTAGAAGATACCAAGCGTTGACCTCTGGCCCCATCTGCACATGTATGTGTAAACCCACAGACACTCATACACTCTAAGCAATTATTCTACATTGACAAAAGAGACAAAAAGCAAAGAAGTTTAAAAAGAAGACCCGTGCATAAAGAGAAACTGAGGCCAAGCACCAAGAAATATTTAAAATCCTACTCAGTTACATGTGTTAATTGTTTACCTAACTGCAGAAAACATGAGATATTGGTCTCTGCCATGCCTCCCTCCAAACAATTCTTGAAATGTTAAAGATAGAAACATAAAATATTTTAAGTACTTAGGAAACTATTTAAAAAGGAAATGAAAACCAAAGAAAGATATGTAAAAATTAAAATAGAATACAAATGGCACAGGAATGGAAGNGTGTACACAAATTAGTGGGAAGCTTCANAGGATGGNCAGAATCATCAGTCATGACACACAAATGTAAATGTAAAGCCATGAAATATAACATTTAAGTCACATTTTATGTAAATGTGATGATACCAAATCTTCCCTGATAGTACAATATAAAACAATACATCCAATTGAGAACATTATTTTGGATTTTCTTTGAGTTTAGACAAGTACTTCGGTAAGTGAAATATATGGTTGTTTGTGTTCCATAACCTATACCATAAAATAAAGACAACTTGCACTTCTTTTTTGGTAAAAAGGAATCAGATATTTTGTATAATTAATAAATTAAAATCCACCCAAACATCCATTCATAGAAAAATACATACAATTTATATCATCAATATATGATGGATCATTATAAGAACTTGGACCAAAAGGACATGATATAAGCATGAGTTAATGCCTCTCCCTCACATGCACTATAGATTACATTTAAAAATCTAGCTTAAAAAAGTATAAATACCTTATGATTTCATTTATTCAAAATTTAAAGATTTGAAAAGCAGAGCAATATAACATAATGAGATAAAATATAAACTTCAATAAATCATATATAATAACTATTTTAATTCAATAGATCTAATTAGGATTATAAATCTTTTATGAAAATCAATATAACCATGCACAAAAAATCAGGGCCCATTTGTTACCCCTGAAGTTTTGTTAAGTCTTTCTTTAGAATGTCAAGGATGGGCAAGATTCTGTTTCTAAAATACAGTGGTAACCATATGAGCATCTTGTTTAATTTTACTTTGAAGTCATACCTCTTCTACACAAACTTTTTTAACAATATGTTATATTTTCAAGTTATGAATATGTTCAAGACTAATGAAGTAGAATGACAAGTCTAGAACTATTTTTCTAAATTTTTTTTTAAAAAGTAACAAACCAGTACTGTAAAAATCAATGTTTAACCTTTTTAAAATATGGAGTAACCTTAGTGAGTTAGATTCACTGTTTATGTTTATACATATATATATTATAAATATAATAAATGTATGTATAGATGCATATATGTGTGAGTATGAATGCATGTTAAGTTGGATGTGATGAGGTCAGAGGACAACCTTCAAGTGTTAGCCCAGGCTTTCTAGCCCAAGTGATGGACTCTTGTAGATAAAGGGTCTCTTATCTTCCACCTATTTGTACACTATGCTAAATGGCCAATGACCTTCCAGAGAGTCTCCTGTCTCTGCCTCCCATTTTGCCATATGAATGCTAAGATTATTATATCTAGTTTAAAGTAGTTTCTGGATAAGTATAAATATAACCTGTTGAGTACATAAAGTGTTACTTGTATGTATGTTTTCAAGACTGGCTGTTTGGCACTGGACAAGTGATCAGTATGTATTTTTCAGGATAGAACAAGAACTTTACAATATTGAAGAATATATTGGATAGTATAGCATATAAAAAATTCAATTAGGACCTACCTTTCACTAGGTCAAGATGGGTGCTTCTAAAAATCACAGCCTACCTCTCTGAAGTTTTGATGTCTACTGAGGAAGCAAGTTGGTAAATAATTTCTTTACTTTGTAGATCAATAGGTTAGAATGCTTCTTTAAGATGTCACTCGTCCAAACATTGTTAATTCTCTCATTAGATCATGATAAATGCCAATCCCTGATGACATTAGTCATAATCAGAATTTAAAAGGAGTAGATTATTGACTGGTATTTGCATATCTGGTCAGAGATTAGTAGCTGCTTTTAAAGCAACAACAGTCTGTGGCAAGAAGTGATATAANGTTAAGTAGGAATTAAGGTCCATCTCCTCCATTTAGTAGGGAGGGATCCACAAACAGAAAAGCTCTATTTCTATGGCTGAGTCCTCACTCATGTATTTTGATGATGAGAATTTAAGTCAATTTTAATCTGAAAAGACCGACTAGGAAATGGATTCATACATTTACAGTGGCATAGCAATGCAGACACATAAAATGGAATATGCTGAGTCAGTGTGGACAAGTCATGCCTGAATTTAGGGTGCTGCAAATATCCTTTGCTGTCTCAAATATCTTATTAACCAGATGGATGTGCGTATTATTATACATTGTGTGCTGTGTAATCAAGGCATCTTTAAACAGAGCTGCATATGTTAGTTGTCAGCTTGGCAACTGGAAATATTTCAAAGACTGAATGGAGACTCGTTATCCACAGCTGGCAAGATTCATCCTCCTCCCTGCAACTATCAAAAGGCAGCAGAGCTTGATAGATCATATTAGTCCACGGAATTACAGATGGAATTAAAAATAATAGTAAGTTACAACAGAAAAGGAAAATCATGTTTATGAAATTTAACAATGTGTGTGCGTCCATATATATTTAACCTTTAGCATATACCATGAGGCTCAACTATCCTTAATGAAAGGGAATTTAGGATTATACTGAGCTCTACCATAGCCTACTGCAAAAGCTGGCAACAAATTTATAAAAATGCAGTATCAAAAATGCAAAGAAAGCTACACAAAGACTAATAAATGGGGGATATGATTATGTTGGCAAGTACCTTAAAAGGCTTTATCAGTTCAGATTTTGTGAATGCATGGCATTGATAATCAGGGGGAAGGAAGACACATAATCTTTGAGTAAAAAGAAGGGCATTCTATTTGTTGTTATTTTTAAACAAGAGCATTTTTATATAACTTGTGCTATTTAAATCATAGAGACCTTGTACTTGAGAACAGCTTTCTGTTCACAGTTAAATAGAGCAGAAGGCATAGAGATCTTTCAAATATCCTTTGGGCCCATGTATGTGATACCTCCACCAGAATCAGATGCTGGAAACAGAGCACTATACTTGCTACAGTCAATATATCTCAGTTATACACAATTATTATTCACAGTCATTTGTTTCGGCAATGGTGCATTCATCATAATGTCATGCAGTAGAGTCTCACTGTCCTCAAAATCCTTTGTGCTGTGTCTACTCACCACTCTTCCCTTTGTCAATTAGCAACCACTGATACTTTACTGTTCCTATAGTTTTGCCTTTTCCAGTTACCCTGTTTTGGGAGTTCTACATGGCACATTCTTCTCAGACGGAGTTTTTTCACATTTTAGTTTAGGATGTTTTGCATCCTGAGATTTACAGTGAATCAATCATTTCTCTTTAGCACCAATTTATCATTATCATCATCATCATCATCATTATTATTTTACTTCACATTGTATTTTTACCTCCCCAAAGATCTCTTAGTTGTTTAAAGTTCTGCTTCAAAATTCTGTGTTTATGTGTATGTGTGTGTCTCTCTGTGTGTACGTATGTGTGTATGCATGTCTCTGTGTGTGTGTGTGCACATACACACATATGTGCACAGGTTTTTTTAATATATAAAACATTTTATTCATTTTACATACCAACCACAGTTCCCCCTTCTTCCCCTTCTCCAGCTCTCCCCTTCCCTCTTCCTGATCCTCTATCCATTCCTCATAGGGGGTAAAGCCTCCTTCCCTTGGGAGTCAACACAGGCTGGCATACTAAGTTGGGAAAGGACCAGCCCCTCCCCCTGCATCAAGGCTGCACAAGGTGTCCCACCATAGAGAATGGGCTCCAAAAATTTCATGTACCCAGGATAAGTCCTGGTCCCACTGTCATGGGCCCCACAAGCAGATCAAGCCACACAACTGTCACCCACATTCAGAGGGCCTAGTTTGGTCCCATACAGGTTCCCCACCTGTTAGTTCAGAGTCCCTGAGCTCCCACTAGCTTGGGTCAACTGTGTGGTTTTCCCCATCATGATCTTGACCCCCACCCTTGCTCCTCAAATCCCTGCTCCCTCTCTTCTACTGGACTCCAGGAGCTCGGCCCAGTACTTGGCTGTGGTCTTTGCATCTGCTTCCATCAGTTACTGGATGAAGGCTCTATGACAACAATTAGGGTAGTCACCAATCTGATTACAGGGGAAAGCTAGTTCAGGCACCCTCTCCACTAATGCTAAGAATCTTAGCTGGTGTCATCCTTGTGGGTTCCTGGAGATTTCCCTAGCATCAGGTTTCTCCCTAATTCCATAATGACTCCCTCTATCAAGATATCTCTTTCATTGCTCTCCCTCTCCGTCCTTCCCCCAACTCGGCCATCTCAACCCCTCATGTTCCCATCTGCTCCCCTCCATGCCCCCCTCTCAGGAGATCTTAACTATTTTCCCTTCCTGGGGTGATCCATGCATATCCCTCTTAGGGTACTCCTTTTTACCTTGCTTCGCTGGGGTTGTGGATTGTAGCCTGGTTATCCTTTGCTTTGTGTCTAATATCCACCTATGAGTGAGTACATACCATGTTTGTCTTTCTGGATCTGGGTTACTGCACTCTGGATGATTTTTTCTAGTTCCAGCCATTTGCCTACACATTTNATGATGTCATTATTTTTTACCACTGAGTAATANTCCATTGTGTAAATGTACCATATTTTCTTTTTCCATTCTTTGGTTGAGGGGCATCTAGGTTGTTTCCAGGTTCTGGCTATTACAAATAATGCTGCTATGAACATAGTTGAGCAAGTGTCCTTGTAGTATGGTTGAGCATCTTTTGGATATATGCTCAAGAGTGGTATTGATGGGTCTTGANGTAGGTTGATTTTCAATTTTCTGAGAAACTACCAACTGATTTCCAGATTGGCTGAACAAGATTGTATTCCCACCAGCAGTGGAGGAGTGCTCCCCTTACTCCACATACTCTCCAATGTAAGCTGTCATCAGTGTTTTTGATCTTAGTCATTCTGACAGGTCTAAGATGGTATTTCAGAGTTGTTTTGATTTGCACTTCCCCTGATGACTAAGGATGTTGAGTAATTCCTTAAATGTCTTTCAGCCATTTGAGATTCTTCTGTTGAGAATTCTCTGTTTAGATCTGTAGCCCATTTTTTAATTGGATTGTTTGGTATTTTGATGTCTCATTTCTTTAATTCTTTATATATTTTGGAGATCAGCCTTCTGTCAGATGTAGGATGAAGATCTTATCCCATTCTGTAGGCTGTCATTTTGTCTTATTGNCTTTGTCCTTTGCCTTACAGAAGCTTCTCAGTTTCAGGGGATCCCATTTATTAATTGTTGCTCTCAGTGTCTGTGCTACTGGTGTTATATTTAGGAAGTGGTCTCCCGTGCCAATGTGTTCAAGGCTACTTCCCACTTTCTCTTCTATCAGGTTCAGTGTAACTGGATTTANGTTGAGGTCTTTGATCCATTTGGACATAAGTTTTGTGCATGGTGATAGATATGGNTCTATTTACTTTCTTCTATATGTCAACATCCAGTTATGTCAGCAACATTTATTGAAGATGCTTTCTTTTTTCCATTGTACAATTTTGGCTTCTTTGTCAAAAATCAGGTGTTCATAGGTGTGTGGATTAATGTCAGAGTCTTCAATTTAATTCCATTGATCCATGTGTCTGTTCTTGTGCCAATACCAAACTATTTTTATTACTCTAGCTCTATAGCAGAGTTTGAAGTCAGGGNTGACGATGCCTCTGGAAGTTCCTTTATTGTACAGGATTGTTATGGCTATCCTGGGTTTTTGTTTTTCCATATGAAGCTGAGTATTGTTCTTTTGAGGTCTGTGATTTTGATGGGGGTTTCATTGAATCTGTAAATTGCTTTTGGTAAGATTATCATTTTTACTCTGTTGATCCTACCTATCCAAGAACAGGGGAGATCTTTCCTTTTTCTGATATCTTCAGTTCCTTTCTTTAAAGACTTAAAGTTCTTGTCATACAGGTCATTTACCTGTTTGGTTAGAGTTACCCCTAGATATTTTTATATTATTTGTGGCCGTTGTAAAGAGTGATTTTTCTTTTATTTCTTTCTCAGTCTATTTATCATTTGTATATAGGAAGACTACTGTTTTTTTGTTGTTGTTGTTGTTGTTTTTAGTTAATCTTGTATCCTGCCACATTACTTCAAGTGTTTATCAGCTGTACGAGTTCCCTGGTAGAAATTTTGGGGTCACTTATGTATAAGTGCAAATAGCAAAAATTTGACTTCTGTCTTTCCAATTTTATCTCCTTGATCTCCTTATTGCTCAAACTAGAATTTCAAGTACTATATTGAATAGATATGTAGAGAATGGGCAGTCATGTCTTGTTCCTGATTTTAGTGGAATCACTTTGAGTTTCTTCCCATTTACTTTGATGTGAACTGTTGGCTTGCAGTATATTGCCTTTATTATATTTAGGTATTTTCCTTATATCCCTGATCTCTCCAAGACCTTTATCTTGAAGGAGTGCTGGATTTTGTCAAAGGCTTCTTCAGCAGCTAATGAGATGATCATGTGGTTTTTTTTTTCTTTCAGTTTGTTTATATGGTGGATTACATTCACAGATTTTCATATGATGAACTATCCCTGCATCTCTGGGATGAAGCCTATTTAATCATGGTGGATGATTTTCTCGATGTGTTCTTNGATTCACTTTGCCAGTATTTTATTGAATATTTTTACATCAATGTTCATGAGAGAGATTGGTCTGTAGTTCTTTCTTAGTTGCATCTCTGTGGTTTGGGTATCAGGGTAACTGTAGCCTCACAAAAAGAGTTTGGCAATGTTCCTTCTGTTTCTATTGTGTAGAAGAATTTGAGGAGTATTGATATTAGCNCTTCTTTGAAATTCTGGTAGAATTCNGCACTGAAACCATCTGGCCCTCGGCTTATTTTGGTTGGGAGACTTTTGATGACTGCTTCTATTTCCTTAGGGATTATAGGCCTATTTAAATTGTTTATCTGATCTTGATTTAATTTTAGTATGTAGTACCTACCCATAAAATGTCCATTTCTTTTACATTTTCCAATTTTGTGGAATACAGTTTTTCAAAGTATGACCTAATGATTCTTTGTATTTCCTCAGTGTCTGTTGTTATGGCCCCCTTTTCATTTTTGATTTTGTTAATTTGGATATTGTCTCTCTGCCTTTTGGTTAGTTTGGATAAGGGTTTGTCTATCTTGTTGATTTTCTCATATTCGGTATATATGAAATGGGGGACATGGATTTGAAAGTGAGCAGAGGAGGGTATATGGGAAGGTCTGGAAGGAGGGAAGAAAAGGGGGAAATGATGTAAATATGGTATAATCTCAAAAAACAAAAAATTCAGAAGACTGAGTTAAATTAACAAGGCAAACTTCATTTTTAAAAGTTCATATCTATATCTGAACATTATACCTTACATTAAAGGCAATGAAATNTTTTAAATAAAACTTAAAATCTGAGAAAATTAACAATTCATGCACATACACAAAAATTACTTGATGCAAAAAGAATTAAAAGAGGTTAAACCTTAGAAAAAAAAATAACCTGACATTCATGTATGTTTGTAAGTATACATATTGAGACAGAATTGAATGTACCCCAGGCTGGACTCAAATTCCTAATCCTCCTGTCACCACATCCTAAGTACTCAGATTAAGATGTCTACTGTCAGGTTAGTCTCAGAAATATTTTTAAGAACATTGGCCAGTTTTACAACAATTGCTATATATAATTTACCAACTGAGATATAATTTTAAAAGTGGTTCTTAATAATTTAGATATGCAAACATAGCACTTTTTGAAAGTTATTTGGAGATACCCCATAGTGTTAAAATTTTCATGAAGGAAGGATGAAACTGGTGTCACTTCAGATGGTTCCCAGCATTGGGAGGATATTGTCTTACAACTCTGATGTTGTTTGTATCACTGTGATTTCCTTGCAGATTTGTCATATCTATAAAATACATCAAGCTATCTACTCAAAGAGGGGGTGACTCTAGAAACTATGCAGATGAAGTGGCAGGACAAGTGTAGGATGCAGAGGGTTGAGAGGAGTGCTGTGAAGTCTTGTTGTCTGGACTTGACCTGAACATCACACTCATAGATTCACAGCTGCAGTGGCTACAGAAGACCTACACAAGACACCTACACATACAGCTGAGAGACTCCTGAGGTACCATTCCCCACCTCTGAGGAGCTAGTGGAACTTAATGACTTCAGGAGGAAGGGGAGCCATTTTTCTCTAGTGGTGCCACTCCTGACTTGTCTTTGCTCAAGTAAACCATCCCCCACTCATGCTCATGAAAGCAAAGCTAATGAAACTCAGTGGGCTGTAAACAAATAACAACAAAACAAACCAACCAATAAAGGAGNCTCCAAATAGAAGCTCCAATGTTTTCCGAAGAAAATGTTAAGAAAAAGAATTTTTTTAAAGCTATGTACGAATGTCCTTATACTGTACACAAAATAAGTTTTTCCTGACACTGATACACATTGCCTTTGCTTTGGCTTCTTTTAAGTTCATATTAATCATGTGTATAGGCATGCATTCTTGTTTTGCTAACCACACAGTTTTACTAACTAGTACCATGATTTGGGAAAGGACAAAATCCTATCCATCTAGAACCTTGTATAATTTAGCCCGGGTTCAAAGCAGCTTGGTTAATCTTCTAGTTAAAGGTATTTTGTCCATTTCCAGTATGAGATGGTTGCTGCACTCAAAAAGATAGAAACATAAAAATTCCCACTGGAACATTTTAAGTAAANGTCCTACCTCTACGACAAAATTATCTTCTTGGTATGAAGGTCACTAAAATATCAATAGATAGCATCATTAAGCTACAAAATAGACATAGAGTGACATAGGATAAGATACTGATATAATTTTCCAAGCAGAAGAGTCATTGCTCCTTTGCAACTCAAATACATTAGTAGTGTTTGAGAATACAAATCAGAGGAGGATGGGAATGGCCAGTAAGTCACAGGCAAGATAGAATGAGGTAGAGGAAATTAAGTGATTAACAATAAAAGACAATTGAAAGCAGATTCATACAGAGAATGCTAGCTGGACACCACTAATTGAAACACAAACACATGAGGGCTTTTGAGCTATCTTCTTCTTGNGGGAAGGGAGCAGTAGGATTCTNTATTTCATGTGACTTGAGTCTTTGTAGAGAAAAGAGGTGATGATGCCCAGTTCTGCTTTTCTGTCTCTGTATAAGTGAACCAAATTACTCTATCAAAACTTAGTTGCATCAGTTCCCAAATTTTATGATGAAAGAATTAGTGAACAAGTGAAGTGACTGAACAAATTAACAAAAGGTATACCACCTCAATTCCCAAAAAATGCATCCATTTCTCAAATTATAGTCACTAGAATNTTCAGCTATTTATTTTCATCCTAATAGGTATTAAAGGAAATAAAGGTATATGTAGACTGGAATAGGTCTTAGATTTCACCAGTTAGAAGGGTCAGAAAACCTGTAATAATAATAATCCCGACCTTCCAAAGCATGCTACCACATCACTTAATAGCCAACCCATCTCCACGTTTTAAAATACAAACATCTCTTTACTCCAAATGTGTTAATTTCTACTGCTTTTGTCTTAATTAAACTTGGCTTCATATATACCTAGACTTTTATACTTCTTCCAAGAATGTGCAGAGTCATTTGAAATCTTTTGGTGGACTTATTTGTTGAATACCAAAGCATTGGGACCAATCATTCCAGAACAAACTAAATTTACCTATTTTGGCAAACTAATTTACCT
>LZPO01108289.1:27978-51730 GCA_001675575.1 Neotoma lepida | reverse complement strand
GGAGGGAGGAGAGGGGGGTTCTGTGGTTGGTATGTAAAATAAGAAAATCTTTCAATTAAAAAAAAAAAGCAAATCCATGCCTTAAACCAGTATTGCTAGATGACAGCCACCAGGGGAGGAGGCTAATAATCCTCTTTCCTGGAAGAAAGAACCCTGATGGTCTTATCATAATTGTGAATCCATGTACTTAAAGTATGTTCCTTATGAGCCCTGTGATGCACATTATTTAAATGTAGAACATATATTTGTTATCTGATAGTATCTTCAGCTATATCTCCTCAATGCCTATTTCTGCTTTAAAGCTTAAGTTGCAGTCTATAACCATAGAGGCACANGAGGACTCTGCTNTGGGGTGTTCTCTGTGGNTATGTCATGAATCAGATAGTGTCATGTTCACTCTTATTTATCCTCACTACATTCATGACATTTGACAGGTAAAAGTCCTAATCTCTCACTTGGGATCTCATAAAAGGCTCTCCTGTCTAGTGTTGACTCTTAGCATTAACTGTCTGCCTTCTTCTAAGTATGAGAGAGATGTCAGCATATGGCCAACAGCTCAGTTCATAGGGCAACTTCTTTACCAATGCATAAAGATGTTTTGATTTCTGGCTCTACTGACTGTGCATGAGTCCTATAACAGTGAAATCTCATTCNTTAGACTTGAATAAATTTTACTTTAGGGCCTTGGTTTAATAGAGTATGCTTATTTGTGGCATTCATCTCTGCATCCTCTATTTTTTAATTCTCAAAGCTTTATTCCAGGTTTGTAGAGTCATAACTGGTATTCTTTGTATTGAAACATGAAAATGTGACCAGAATAGAGATTTACTTTCATAACTTTCAGAGAAGGGTGTTTTTTCTTATGTGTAAAGTGAATTCATTCAATGTTCTCAACTAGGTTGCTCTTTATTGATCATGCATAGTTTTAACTCATAGTCATATGAGTTAAAAGATGCAAACCACATTGATGAAATAAAGCCAACCCAAATGTCCACCAACAGAACAGAATGGGAAAATGTGACAATATGAACACAACGTAATTTTATTCAAGTGTGTTAAAAAGGAAAATGGGTAGAACTTAAAAGCACTGTATTAAGTAAGTAACTCAATCTCAGAAAGACAAAAATAGCCTGTTTACTTTCACATTTATATCCTAATTTTCAANATTTGTGTGTATGTTACTAAGGGTTTTGAAAGTTGGTAGAGACTATAAAACCAGATAGAAGATAAGGAGAACAAAAGAAATTCATAAAGGGGAAGAGAATACCACATGAAAGAAAACTGCTGGGTGACAAAAGGAGCTGTAGAAAAATAGCGATTATCATGTTGTTGGAANAATCAGTGTTGATTCTAGCTCAAAATAAAATGTGAATGTTCCATTCAATGTAGTAGCTGAGGTATAGAACACAAGTAACAGAGGCATAAAGCTCATTCCTTACAGTTTCTTCAATTTCTTGAGTACTCTCAAGGCAGATTACAAAGCAATAGAACATTCATGCATATTCTCTATCTTACTGTTTTGCAGATTTCCTGCTTTGTGTATGTCATTCATCTTGTGGTTAAGCAAGCTAAATGAGACTGATAAATAACTTGCATGGTATATTTCACCCTGTGTGGATCCAAAACCAGCCAGGCCCCTAANCATTCCATTCTGTGCACCTTTTCCTACATCCTCTGCTCCCCTTGAGCTTTCCTTTTGTCTCTAAGAATGGTGCATCAGTGGGTGGGTTATAGCATCATCACTTCCCAGGGTATTTAGAGAGTATCCTTTTCTGTTAACTTCCCAGTGTCTCTCATGTGACAGGGGAAGAACGAAGCTACATTGACAGCTCGCTGCACTAGAATTTCCTCCCCACCTTTTGTTGGAGAGGGTGAGATTTAATATCATTCTGTCTTAGTTAGGGTTTTCTATTGCTATGAAGGACACTATGNCCATGGCAACTCTTATAAAGAAAAACATTTAATTAGGGTGGCTTATAGTTTCAGAGGTTTAGTCCATTATCATCGTGGTGNGGAGCATGCAGGCAGATATGTGCTGGAGAAAGAGCTGAGAGTTTTATATTTTGATCCACAAGCAATAGGAATTGAACTTTGTCTACAATCAACATTGCTTCAGCAAAGGAGACCTCAAAGCCCACACCTGAAATGACATACTTCCTCCAACAAGGCCATACTTACTACAACAAAGCCANGCCTCCTAATAGTACCACTCCCTATGAGTTTATGGGGGCTCTACCACACACTCTAAGTCTCTTCTGAAGAGGAATACTGCAAATATAAAACACTGAGGGCAAGCCTGTGGTTAAACACAAATCTGAATTCATGAAGGTAGGTTTTTGACTAGAATAAAGATATAAATATTTTCTCATTTAAATGCTTATGCCTAGATGCATTTGGAATAGTACACTTTTAACTCTGATGCTAAGTATGATTCTCTCATCTACTGCTATATACATTAAAGGCTGTGGTAGATTTTATGCTACAAATAAACTACTAAAATTTATTGTTTTGGTTACATTTTTTATTAATTTCTTAGAAAATCTTACATGAGTTGCTTATTGTTTGCTGTATTCCAGGTTGGTGCTGAGAGAGAGTGTGAGAGAACATATGGACAGAATCAGTCTGAGAATCTCAAACACTGTCAGGCTTCTGAAGTATTTATGGGAGGCAGGGATAATGCTGGTATTACTAACAGTCCTCAATTCCCAAAGATTAGTTTTCTATGTTAAGAATATTTGCTCCAAGAAGAAACTTTCTATACTTATGTTTTTAGAAAAGTCTAAAGTTCTTTCAAATGATTCCTTTTTTAATTTAAATAAAAATACCTGTAACTATTCTTGTATACTACACTTATATTCAAGTAGTATAACATTAAGTGTTCTATTTGATTTTATCTTTTTTAAACTTCTCTTCTTTATCCACAAAATGGAAGTAGTTCATTTGTCTATTCCANGTATATTAAACCGTGCTGGTTTATATGTTTCAAGTATACAAAAGAACTTTCAGATATTTGAAAGCAAGCTACAAGTTATGCCACATAGAACATGAAAAAGAAATAGAATTAATAGAATAATCAAGTATCTATTAGTAATTTTGAAAAAGGTAAAAAGTAATCTTATATGGGCTTGAATTACTATCTAAATTTTCAAATATCCACAGACTTTTCTGATGGAAATAAATAAATTGGTAAATAATAAAAACATTAATCAAGAATGAGAACAATAATATTTAAGTAGATTTTCTTTCTCATAGAGTCTCCTNTACTGCTTTAATGACTATTATGCCAATTTTNTTATAACAAATGACATCTGGTCAAATGATTTGTTTACTTAGTCATTTTATATTGTGTATTTCATTGATTTCTTTTCAATTTTTATGCAACTTAGTATACATGAAATAAATACTATTTGGCTTTAGTTTTTCTATATGTTGAGTCAAATTTGTTAATGCATGATTAAGAACATTTGTGTCTATTTTCATAAGAAATACTCACCAAATTAATGTTTTCTTCTTGTAATGGCTGCGTTTCTGTTCTAAGGTAATGTTGGCTATACATTNGCAACAGAACATTTTTTATTACCACTATTTTTTGGAATAGATTTTATGTCACTTGAAGAAAAAAAGTAATCCTACTTCAGGATTCAGCAGGGAAATGTTGAGGAATAGAGATTTCTTTTGTGGAAAGTTGATGATGATTGGTTACTCTTCATTGTTAAGTAGATGGGATTTGGAATCACTTTNGACACACATCTATGGACATGTCTTCAAGGATGATTCCAGAGAGCTTTAACTAAGGAGAGAAATCCACCATGCATGAAGGTGGTATCAGATCATGGACTGGGTTCCCAGAGTGAATGTGTGGGGAAACCAGGAGAAACAAACTGAGCATCAGCATTCATGTTTCTGTTTCTTGACTATAGGCATGTGACCAGTTTCCTCACTCTCCTGCCCTTAGAGCTAGAATCATTCTCATCAACATACCTTCTCCATCATGGTAGACTATGTCTTCAGAATTGAGTCAAAATAAATCTTCCTTCCTTAAGGTACTCTTGTCAAGTGTTTCATTTTAGTAATAATGAAAATTACTAATATATTGACCATTGACTCTATCTTTTACAGATAGAGCCTGGTGTGTTATATAATTCTCTTTTAATTAGCTCTTAATAGCTCTTATGAGTCAAGAAATATCTCCACTTCATCAAAGTATGCTGTTTATGGACATAGAATTATTAACAGTACTCCTTTATTAATTTTACTCCATATTTGGATCTAGTGTTAGTGAACTGAAATCTCTGAAATAAACTAAAATCCTTCCTCCTTAAGTTGATTTGCTTCTATGGCTTTGTCACAATAATGGAAAGCTGACCCCACTCTGTTATTAGTGTAGTGGTTAGACATNGGAAGGGGAGTGATATATAACTTTCCAATCAACTGTCAATGATTTAGGAGACCATATCTCACATTGTGAAAAACATTAATGGTTTCTCCATGATCCTAGCTTGTATTTCCTCAGCCTCCTTTCCANGGTTTCATTATTCCAAATCAATTTCCTTGANGGACTCACCCTTGTATTTTACTTTTTAAAAAGGAGATGTACCTATCTCATTTGGTGCATCAATGAGATATANTTTTGCCTGGTGTGTGGGTCATTATGAACAAAGAACTGTTTGCAATGCTTACAGTTTCTTTTACCAGGCAGAGCTAAGAGGCAATGCTTTCTTTTTTTATTGTAAGAATCTGTCAGATTCCTGGCATCAGTGCAGATTCACAGCCATTACCTCAGTTAAGGAAACATCCGTTAATTATCTAGCCCAACAGTATGCCAAAGAATGTGGGAAACTTTAAAAATTGCACCATTTTGCTTACCTATTGCCAATATAATCTTAAAAATATTTTTATTTATTCTTTGAGAATGCTAAACAAGATATTTTGATCATTTTCACTGACCTCCCCAGCCTATTCCCCCCTCAACTACATGCCCTATTCTAAAAAAATAATTCATTTATCTAATTGTATACATACTTATACATATCACAATCATGTACATACTTAGTCTGTATGTACATGGGTGCATGGCTATCCAGTTGAGCATGAACTACTTTCCAGGCGTTACACTCTCAAAGAACTCTGACCCTTCCCCCTCAGCAGCTCCTTGGGCAACAGAGTATCAAAACAGATTCAAATGTAGTTATATAGTTGAGATTTCCATAACTAAACACTATAATCTAATATCAGGAAGAAGTTCCTAAGTTGACTTTTAGAAAAATAGTAGTAAAAACAAATAAAGAACAACAACAAAAAAAAACCCCAACAACCTTGACATAGTATAGTACAAGAATTGCTCCCTGTAAGTCAACCTCACTTGTATTCAGATCTATTTAATTTTACCACTCAGAGCCACTCAGATTCTTTGAGTCAATCAACATGCTTTCTGCCTTCAGCTACACAATGGCATCATTATACATTTACTTCATGAAGATGTTGTTAAGGTTATCCTACATGTGTCAGGTTAAAAAAAAGATTCAGCAGTTTCCCCTTGAGACTGCAGTAGCTTTGAGGTCAAAAAGAATAGCTTACCCATCTTTACACTGTCAATACTCAGCCTTGTCTTAGTGCATTTTATTGCACAGTAACTATTTGGTATGTTAAATGTTGTTCCTCCCCTGATTATTGTAAAAAAATGTCAGCAAGTGCTCTCAAACCTAATGTTCTTAATTTAATATGAAATCATGTATTTGCAGTTCTGAATTGCACAAAATGCTATAGCAGTTTCAAAAGAGTAAAATTATTATTACAAAAGAATAAAATCTTAAAATTTAATTCTGTATACTTAACATTTATCTGAAGAGATAATTTGTGTGTTATTTTTCTTTTGAAAAACTGTGTGTGGGGACCAGGCATGGTGGTGCATGCTTTTAATCTCAGCACTCATGAGTCAGAGGCAGGCAAATCTCTGTGAGTTTGAGGCCAGCCTAGTCTACAAATCGAGTTCCAGATCAGCCAGGGCTGCTTTACAGAGAAACTCTGTCTAAAGCAAAAACAACAAACAAACAACAAAAACAAATACTCTGTGTGTGTATGTGCGTGTGTGCATGTGTGTGTGTGTGTGTGTGTGTGTGTGTGAAAGAGAGAGAGAGACAGACAGACAGACAGACAGAGAGACAGAGAGGGGGGGAGAGAGAGAGATAAGTGTATATAGAGGGAAGAAGACAACCTCGGCTATCAATACTCAGAAAAATTGCTTTGGGACAGTTTCTCGTTGGCCTGGAGTTACTAATTTAGACTAGGTTGGTTGACCAGTATCTTAGTGTGGGTTTCTGTTGCAGTGATAGACTACCATGACTAAAACCAATGTGGGGAGGAAAGGATTTATTTGAACTTACAATTCCACAACACTGTCCATCAGTGATGAAAAGTCAGGGTAGGAACTCAAACAGGGCAGGAAGAGGGAGACAATGTCTGATACAGAAGCCATGGAGGAGTACTGTTTACTGACTTACTCTCACAGCTTCTTCAGTCTGCTTCCTTATAGCACTCACTACCACCAGCCCAGAAGTGGCACAGCTGACAGTGAGTTGGGCCCTCACACATCAGTAATCAATCAAGAAAATGCACCACAAGGTTGTCAACAAGACAGTCTGGAAAAGATGTTTTCTCAGTTAAGGTTCCCTCTTCCCAAATGATTCTAGTTTGTGTCAAGTTGGCCTAAAACTAGCCAGCACAACTAATGAGCCCCAAGAGATTTTCTGTCTTTGTATTGCCTAATATTTTAAGTGGATTCTGGGTATCAAACTCAGATCCTTAGGCTTGTGTGCTAAACATTTTACTATTTATGCAATCTCCACAAACATAGGCTTATTAATAGTGCAAAATAAAATATAATAAATATTTAAATGAGTAGAGACAATTGTGCACTAAAATCTATGACAAAACAACACAACAAAGACATGTAGGTCAATTGAAGTGAAAACGGGAGTTTTGTGCTCACAAAACTGAAAAAAAGGTAAGGAAAAAACACTGGCTTCATGTTCATGATTGTAGCATCCTTNTGTGTCCCTCAGTTTGGCTTCATCTATTTGATTTGTATTCTTTATTGTTTGGTCAACTCTGGTATCTTTATCGGTCTCTGTTGCCATGACATCCAGACAAGAAGAACTGAGAACCCCTCTACTTGAAATAGTCCTTAAGTTTAATTTGCCTTATTTCCTGGTTTCTCATTATATTCTTATTCTATAGTGATTACTGGCTAGAGGCATTGACTATTGCTGAAGGCTTTTCCCAGATCAATGTTCATTTCTGAATCTTGGAGAGAGATTTTATGTCCCTGGGAGAATATTAATGAGCATGTGCTTTGAGGTGTTTAATGTGCATTTAATTCATTTGGAGATGTTGTTAAAAGAACAGATCCAGACACAGAGGACGTGAGGCAGAACCTGAGATTCTACATTTCTAACAAGCCACAGTGCGACACACACTACCAGGATGAGCAAGAGCCTCTGCTGGCAGTGAGCAAATGTGGGAAGCATCCTCAAGGTATAACTGGGAGATACCTTTTACCAATGCTGAGAATTGAACCCAGGTCAAGCCTCATGCTAGATGACTATTCTACTACTTAGCTACATGCTCAGAGATTTTTGATATACAAAGTTGGACTATATGGGAAGTAGTAGAAATAAGAAGTGTTTAAAATAAGAATTGAATATAACAATGTTGTGCTTTTACTGTGTGACATGCACAGGCTCATCCGTTTGATCATGTGGCCCAAGCTTGTGGCTCTATGTTCAAGTTTTGTAGAGACTTTTCAGGAGGTGGAGACATATGGGAAGGTATATGTCTCTGGTTGGGGGAGGGCGCCACTTCATGTCTGGACTGTATTTCCTGACTTAAAGTACAATGTGACCAGCTATCACATGCTCTGGCCACCATACCCTCCATATCATGATGTATTCTATTCCCTCTTTAGCCACAATCCAAAATAAACCTTTTCTCCTTCACTTGCCTTTGCCGGATATTTTGTCATGACAGTGAAGGGAAACTAGTATAAATAGCTTTAGTATGTTTAAGGAGAACCACAAGCTTCACGCCATTCAAAAGTGCAGATTCTAGAGTCAGATAGCATGGCAGGAAACTCAGGCCTGACACTTACCACCTGAGAAGTAACCCAGATACTCCATGCCGATGATTCTTCCCGATGATATATAAAACTTAAATAATGTAGCTCTAATGAGTTCATCATATTAAATGAGTTATGACTTCTAAAATACATAGAATACCACTATACATGGGAAATGTGCTCTACAATTTTCTAAAATGAAAGTTAATAAGTTAAACATAAAGTAAGTCATAATTGAAAATAGTGTTTGTAAAGCTAATACCAATAGGCTAGAAGTAGCATATCTCAGATTGTGTACTATATTAGAATTATTCAGAAGGCATTTTAAATACAAAAGAAGGAGGGGGAGGTAAAAAATAACAATAAGGACATCTGAAAAACATCCTAAGAATATACTATTAACTATCTTTAGAAAACTCCTATAATACATGTAATTCTGTATATAGAGAGAGTTTTAATGAACTTTTCTCACCTGAGATCACAATGCTCCCTCCAAGAGACAAGGAATACCTAACAAAAACTGCATGAGGACAAATAAAAGGTTCCTATTGCTGAAGACACCATACATAGANTTCAGAAACAGGGCCCAGAGATCCCTGGACAAGAATTGGCCTATATGCCACTTTCCTGAGGAATACCTTTAATGGTCCTAGAAGGTGTTATGCAAGACTCTAAAGAAGGGAGACAACCAACAGTCCTACCCAGCTATGATGCCCATGAACCACATCAAGGAGCATGGCACAGGGGCATGCATACCTTGGAGATAACCAGGATCTCTCTAATTAGATTTAAGACACAATCAAAAAGAGGAACACCATGCTAAGTAATGAAACTTAGCTAATTACTAGGTGCTAGTGAACTCATAGATATTAGAGAACTAACAACAACTACTTTACTAAAACAGCATAACCCCAAACAACAAAATAAACATTTGTCTTTATGTCTACAGTTAAAGGTAGTCTTCACCCCTCTAAAGGAAATTTATGTTTGCAACAGATGGAGACCACTCCAAAACACTACAATCAATCAATGTGCAGAGTTTGTTGAGCTAGATCCCAACAGATACATCTAGAAAAACTCTCTCAAAAGGCTTAAAGAACTTTGCAGAAGAGGGGTAGAAAGACTGTAAGAGGAAGAGGATTAGGGAGTCTGCTGTGAGTTGGTGTCTCCTAGTAATGTTAGAAGCTACATCCATAAAGTGACACTAACATGACTGCCTAAACATGAGTTGAACAAGGACAACAATGGACAGGCAAATATAGATGGGAAAAAACCTTAAAGATCTCAGTCATACACAAAGAAATACAGACAACTAAGGAATGCAGAGAGTAGAAGAAATAGTCTTCTCCACTGAAGAACATACCAATGATTATCTAATACTAATGGTCAGCCCTGAAAATATATATACAAGTAANGTTATACAGACTGAGATGGTTTTATTTATATATATTAAAAATATATAAATATATATAATATATAATATATTATATATTATAATATGTTATATTAATTATATTGTATTATATAGTCTTAATATATACTATTATATTATTATTAATATATTTATTAGTATATATCTCATGTACATGTATGTGTGTGTTTGTGTATAGCAACAATTAAGGAAAAATTAGGCCATGAATTTGAAAGATATGAAGGAGTATATAGAAAGGTTTGGAGGGGAGAAAGAAAAGGAAGAAATGTAATTATATTATAATCTCAAAAATAAACAAATACAAAATGAATTTATGGGCCTCATCCATTGTTTTTGACTGAACTTGTTTCAAGATGTACCAGAAAAATTATATCTCTAGTAAGTTTTCAAATAATGATCAGCATTTACCATCTAGAGACCCCTTTGTGACCATCTGGGCTTTTGGTCTCAAATCTGAGTGCCAAGATGGGTGTGAAGCTGAAAGAATCATCAGGTACATAAAGTGAAAAGGGTTTAAATTAAACATAATGATACAAAGCCTGGATAGCTAAAGAAAAAGTAGCTATGTGATCATTTTTAATTCTTTATTTCTATGGTGGGTCAACTACTGAATCCAGTGGTAACAGTGGAGAACATGACAAGAATGTAAAATTACTTCATTGGTGTGAATAGTGATTTAATTCTTTTCAGGTTTTAAATTCAAGAACCAGACTTTTTCAGGGCTCAGAAGCTTTCTCACTAGGTAGAGTTTGCTATGAAAACATTAGGTCAGAAGTGACTCTCCAACAGCCATGCAAAAGCCAGCGGCTGTTTTGTATGTATACACAAGATGCATGCCTAAAAGAACTGTAATTTCTCTTGAGTTGTTGATGCAGGGTTATTTACCTTTATTCCTGCTTTGCCCAATATTTGCTAATGGCTTGTAAACTCTTGAAATATAGTCACTATCTTATTAACATTTTCTTTTCTAAAATCCAATAGAAGAGTAAAAATTGCACTACTTATAATGTCTACTTANTTCTTTTGTTCAGCAAGTTTTCCTTGTGGCTTTTTCATATTTCTCCCACGCAGTAGGTACATTTTGGTTTGGAATAATATATGCATTCTATATAAACACCAAGTGATGATAGCATGTGTTTGTGGTTAGTGATTTTGTACTAAGAATAATTTGGGCTTCTCTTTATGCTTATAGTTCTTATGGGGTTTTAAAAGTTTTCCTTCCATTATACAAAGACTAGAAGTTTGGCTTTAAAATCAAGAGGTTGGCCAAAAGGGCTTCATGGGAACCCCCAAAATATTGTCAAGGCTATTGACAATGCTTAACAAACTGATGTTAAGGCCCTATTGCTGAAGACAGCACCTATACAACTCATTGAATATTAAGAAGTTGAATTGGTGCCTACCTAGAGCCTTCACCCCTACTGACTAGTGTTCATGGTATTGGAAGGTACTCTTCAAGCTACCAAAGGAGAAACAAACACTAACCCTTCAGTCTACAATGGTGACTTACATAAAAGATACAATANTGCAATGGTGGCACAAAGCTTGTGGGAGTAACCAACCAATATCTGATTGAATCTGAGGTAAATTTCATGAGATGGAGCCCATCCCTGACACTGCTTGGGTGGCCAAGAACCTGAGACTAAACAGGTCAGGGGCCTAGGGCAAAATCAAATACATGACATTCTGCTGTACTCATAGATCTGTGTCTTGTTCAGCCATCATCAGAGATGATGATTACAGTTTACGGTAATAGATTCAAGATCCACAGGTGGACAATATGTAGAGAGTGAGAGACCTTGAAACACTCAGTCCTAAGTGGGATGTCTTCATCTGTTCCCTTCCCTGTGGCTCAGAGAACCCTGAAGAAGAGGAGACAGAGAGACTGTAAAAGAGGGGATTGAGAACACAATGGAAAGAAGGCCTTCCAAACACAGCAGGACCTATGCACATATGAATTCACAGAGACTAGNTCTACTTGCACAGGGCCTGCACAGATCTGAGCCTCATGGGGTTCCAAAACTGAGAGTGGAAGTGGACACAAGCCCACATCCCTAACCCAGAAGCTATCTCCAATTAATATCCACTCACAAATTAGTTTTCTAATTAGTTTTCTCCAATGGAGGCTCACTAGGTAAACAAACTACTCTTAAGGCCAGGCCCCGTGCCCAGCAGTAGATGGCCAATACAAAATGAAGTCAATGGTANTTTTGGAGGACTTTTTGTCTCATAATGCTGTGTCTGGGCATTATTTTCTTCTCTTTCTTACCTTTGGGTCATTTGATTATATAAGTTGGTTTCGATTTTGTTTTTAGGGAATTTCTTTCCATGCCTATCTGTAAAACTCTGCATCTTTACGTGGGGTGTGTGTGTGTGTGTGTGTGTGTGTGTGTGTGTGTGTGTGTGTGCTTTCTCTTTGGCTCTTCGCTTTTCCTTTTCTGTGTTTGTTTTGTCCTAGTCAGGTTTATTTGCTTTTACTTTGTCTTTTAATTTTTAGATGCCTCTGTTTTCTAATGAGAGGCAGCAAGAAAGGATGTGGATTTGGGCATGAGGGGAACTGGGAAGGAACTTGAGTTGGAAGAGAGGCATCCATAATCAGAATATATTGTATAAAATATATTTACAATAAAAATGTGAAAATGGCTTTTGAAATGCAGGCTAATGTGAGGATGGAGTTCTCCCAAGCAGATAGGATAAAGCATAATTGAATATATCAAAACAGGAAAGTTTTAGGGGATTAATTTAATAAGGAGTGGGTTATATGGGCATAGTATAACAATATGTTAATGTGTGGCAGGAACATGCATCAAGCAAGTTATTTGTGAATAGATCATGAATTGTCTTGCAAGGAAGATTAAGGAGATTGGCTTTAGCATTGTATGCATAGACTTTGAAACATAGATTTGAGATATGGGACATTGAGTGTTTTGTACAGCCCAAACAATGAATGGTTCTTTCCCTTAAACAATTCTTAATTAGTATGCTTAAATATTTACAATGATAAAGAAACAGAAATAAGCTCACAATAGCTCATCATGAATCCTAGGTAGTATTCAGGACATTCCCAGACAAAGAGCAAATAAGAACTGAAGTAATAATTTAAAACCTTTTCAATATACCTCAATTACCAAGGCCATTAAGATTTTTCTACTTGACCTTGGAGAAAATATTTCTGTGCAACACAGATTCTTTCCAACAGTGCATACAATGACCGTGAATCATTTGCCTGAGTGCACACGCATTGAAGTACTTTGGATTCTGAAGCTAACTTGGCTTTAGATTCACAGTGTTGTGCTGGTAAATGCATTTGCAGCCCTTTTCCCCATTACTTTATCAGTAAAATGGTGTTAATAAAAGTCATCACGGCTATGCCTTCCAGGGATATTGTGAAGATAAACTCATATCCACAGAGAAGCATGCAGCTAGTAGAATTTTCAATGGTAACTGTATTAATAACCATAACAGCAGTAAGGCAGAATTATCCTGCTGAGAATACTGTAATTTACTGGCATAGGGACTCACCGCAATGTTTGATATTATGGAGATCTGTGGGGAGTTGCAGTGTCGGCACAGACTTTGGAGAAACCTTTTGTGTTTCTGTTGTTGTTGGTTTGTCTTTTTAGCTTTCCCACAGAGATTAGAAATATTTATCTATATTGGGGGGGCTGGTTGATAGTTTATTTTACTCTCGCAACTTGGAATTTAATAATAAATTATGATAGCATTCTACTTTTCCCTGTAATACAATGTAATATGGTTTAAAAAAATCTAATGGACTAGGATTGCCTTCTTATTTCAGCTATTTGTCCTTTAAACTGCTGACAGAAAATCACACAGTTTATCAATAGGATTGATACACTCAGCATGTCAATAGGTAACTTCACACAAGGTGTGATGATTGATGGCCAAAATGTCTTCCTTTCGTTCTTCCTCTTGTACAGAAATCATCTAGCTATTGAGAGAGAGCAAGAAGGAAAATGTGGATGGGAAGGGTTGGAGGATAATGGAAAGAGGAAAATCATGTAATGTAACCAGAAGTTTCTCTGGTCCTGCCTGGCTCCTTGGTAGGGACGAGTCTCTCCCACCAGCATCCTGCAGCTGCTTGGTCCCCAGTAAACACACAGAAGCTTATATTACTTACAAACTGTGTGGCCTATAGAATGTTCAAATGGATCTCAACCTATTTTCATGGGTAAAAATTGTGATCAATAATCACATCATGTAAGTTTTCTAGGTATACATAGATGTATTTCAATTAGGTAAATAATCTTCAAACACTTCAAAGACCTACAGAATATGGCATGTTTTAAAAACTTAGACTTTTCTGGACAATGAGACACATCTGCTCCTGGCAGCACCAAATACTTCAAAGAAGATGATGGGCTGCGAAGAATCTCCCTATGGAGTTTGATTTCTTTATGGCAAAAATAGCCATTTGGGCAAGAAACTGCTCTTGCCTAGACAGCTTGATAATTATGTTGTATAAACTGAACATATAGGACTCATAGGAAAATGACCACCGAATTTTGCCAAAACAAGGCAAAATGATTCTTCAGCTTCCTGCTTTGCAAAGGAGACTGCTAGACATTCTACAGGACACAGAGAAAAGCAACTGAGAGACTCTAGGCTGAAGGCTGTAGGCTGAAGATGGATGCCCCAATGTTGCAGAGGAACTTTGGATGACTGTCCAGGCAGCCAGCTGTCTCTGTCATTTCTAGAATTATAAAAGTTGCTTGCAATGCACTGTCCATTTACTCGGGTAATATTATATCCTTCTGGAGTCTTTGATGGAGTTGAAGACTAGACAGTCATAATTATGGTTTTCCTTGGTGATGATAATAGATAAATTGGAAATAAAATTTTAGTCTCACAAAAGTAGGATAAATAAAATATTTTCTTTAATTTTATCAAATACAAATAGACTAGATATTGTAACTGTAATTCTTGATTGATAACTGTTTTGTTATATATAATTTTACTATGTTATATACAATTTTACTATGTTAAAATTAAAACTTTCCTTTTTGATTAGACAGAAAATGGGAAGTGCTGTGGGATATCTTTCTGTACGCTGTGAATATGTGTTGCTCTGATTGGTTGATAAATAAAGCTGCATTGGCCTATGATAGGGCAAGATGGAGCTGGGCAGGAAAATCCAAGAGAATTAGTGAAAGGAGAAAAGAGAGTAAGGGGAGACGCCAAACCTCCGTCCAAGGAGCAACATGTAATGGGATGCAGGTAAAGCCACAAAACACATCGTGGTACATAGATTAATAGAAATGGGTTCATTTAAGATGAAAGAGCCAGCTAGCAAGAAGCCTGCCATAGGTCATACAATTGATAATTAATATAAGCCTCAGAGTGATTATTTTATAAGCATCTGTGGGACTGCAGGGCCAGGTGGGACTAAGAAACTTTCAGTTACAATGTAATTATATTTTAACCTCAAGAAATAAAAATAAAAACATTTTCATTACATTTTATTTATTGTCTTATTTGTGTGTGTGTGTGTGTGTGTGTTGCTGAGGAGTTTATGAAAGTCACAAGTGCCACATCACACACATGGAAACGACAGTTCAGTTTTGTGGGAGTTGCCTCTTTCCTCCCACCATGTGGGTCCTGAGATAGAACTCAAACCATCAGGCTTGATGGCAAGCACATTTGTNCACCAAGCCAACTTGCTGTCCCATCAGATATGTTCCTTAGTGATGAAGGCATTGTCCATAGAAGGCTAACACATTAGCAAGATGTTCTTAACTAATTAAATTTGATTATTGAGTAGGACAAACATGGTTATAGAAGTTTAAGATACAGTACCCTGCTCTCTCTGTAATGGTCAGACACTAACTGACACANTTGGACATAGTGAAGCCTACTGGCCTCAGCCAGGGGAGGTTCCGATCTACTTCCATGCATCTGCCTCCAGAACATCGTGTGATTTCTGTATGGCCCATGACCGCACTATAATATGCCTCTACTCTCCTTTGACTTCATAGTCCTTCATTCCATCTTTAAATGGGGAAAAAGAAATTTTGTGAAAAAAAAAATATCAGTCCAGATCATGAAGCAATAATAGAGTTTACTGACAAGAACCCAAACACTAATATTGGTTAACTTTTGCATTACTGTGACAAAACAGACAAAAACTACTTATGGAAGGATTTCTTTCACTTTCTAGATCGAGGGTAGTCAACTACAATGTGGAAGGCAAGGAGGCAGGAACAAGAGGTGGCTGTTCATATCTAAAATCAGGAAGCAAAGACAGAAAGATTCTGATGCTCAGTGTTCTCTCTTAGTTTTGCCTGTACTTNTGGTGGCTCCTCCCTCCTGTGTTACACTTCTCACAGATACTCTCAGAGGTTTNTCTTCTAGGATGAGTCATAATCACACCCAGTTCATAGTTAAGATTAATCATCATCCGTGCTCACCTCTAGAGCAAGAGAGACTAGAATACGCATCTTTCTGTGTATAAAAAGTGGAAGAAATCCGATAGCATTCACCATAGGCCCTTAGAACACAGCAAGAGTTTTAGTGGAATTGGTATCAATAAACAATGTTTCGGCCNGGCAGTGGTGGCGCACGCCTTTAATCCCAGCACTCGGGAGGCAGAGGCAGGTGGATCTCTGTGAGTTCGAGGCCAGCCTGGGCTACCGAGTGAGTTCCAGGAAAGGCGCAAAGCTACACAGAGAAACCCTGTCTCGAAAAAACAAAAAACAAAAAACAAACAAACAAACAAAAANCAATGTTTCTTCTGGTGATGCAGTCAACTAGCGACCTTAAATAAGTCATTTGATGTGTTCAAAGAACACATTTCTATGTATATATAATCTATCTCTCTGTCTTNTTTTTCTCTGTCTGGGTCTTTGTATCTCTCTCTACCCACTCTCCTCTCACTGTCATATACTTCCATTTTCAAAATTTATTATGTCCAGCTATATTCTTATTCTCTGGGGTGGTTGGATATGCCCCAAGAAACCTAAGTCATTGTTCTAAAGAAATGCCTGCATATTTCATAATAGTTAAGATATGGAACCAGACAATTGCTTAACAACAGATAAACAGACAAAGAGAATGTGATACATAAACACAAGGAGCTGTATTTAGGCATAAATAATAAAACTGTAATATTTTTAGGAAAGTTAGTGNAAATGGAGATCAAAATAAGCAAAATTAAGCTAGGATTAGAAGGAAAAAAATAACAGTTTTTCTCTCATATAGGGAACCTAGATTTAAATGTACATACACACACACAAACACATACACATTCACACACACTCCAGTGTGTAGAATATTAATGAAAAGGGGGGGCTGTGAAAGGGAAGGAAGAGGAAGGGAACATGATCACACACATATATATATATTTCACATACACATACACACACTCCAATGTGTAGAATATTAATGAAAAGGGGGGGCTGTGAAAGGGAAGGAAGAGGAAGGGAACAGGATTTTATATATATATATATGTATTTCACACACACATACACACACACACACACACATATATATATATATGTATATATATATATACATGTATATGTATATACATATGTATATGTATATGTATATATATATACATGACCTGAATGCAGAAGTGTGAACTAGTTCTGGAAAGAATATGGTCCAGAAATAGGGATAGAAAGGGATGAGTGAGATCAGAGAAGGCAGGGGAAAACTGAATAAGAATATCTATACAGTACATATGATGAAAATTTCACTATTATAAAACCTTTTATTTTGTACACTAACTAAAAAAAAATTATTAAATGTCATTATAACCAAGGTATCTTGTCCTCCTTAAATCATCCCCATTGGGTAATAATCAGAATCACATTAGTAAAGCTTATAAAAGTTATGACTGTGTATGGATCCTACTATCCAGTAGGATTTTAAGAACTCATTAATCCTGGCCATCATTATAGACACTGGAAATGATTGGTAGTGGTATCAAATGTTGGTTACAGGCACTTACATTTCTCTCCCATCAATCGAGCCAGACATGAAGGAGAAAAATGTAAGGATTTAACATATCAGGTAATGAGATATTTTCTGTCTGTTCTGTCCTTATGTCTAAGTTCCTGTAAGTAGAAATCACTGGAAATTGGAGCTGCACGATGCAACTGCAGTTACAGTATACTTCAGATATTCAATTTCCTCTCCAAATGTTTTGAAAAACTGTCAGTAAGGCTTTTTAAAAAAATAAGCTTCAGAATGTCCTGGTGTCTTTGGAATTTGAGTTCTCAACTCTGTTGAGTTCTCCAGCTTGCCTGTCTACATCAATTGAATTAGTTAAATTAAGCTACAGGTCTGAGGATGAGTCCTAAAGGGACTTTGTGATCCTGATGCTATAAGGTNAATCATAATGATTAGCAGATAATGCTTCTTAGTGTGCTTGACTTCACTGGCCTGGGTAATGAAAAAAATAACAGGCGAGAAAATNTTACCTTGTTGATGGGTAAGGAGGAGTGATTTNGTGCTCAGGATGTGTGTGGAAGTTACCATCAAGTTCTGGTTAGAGAAAGGTTGTCTTGCTCCTGTTTCATTCATGATCTTATGCCCCTTGGAATGGGACTGAAGATTTTCTACCAGTTGCCTTTTTTACTCCAATATTGNAACAGTCCAAGTTTTTCTAAACATATCGTAATTAAGTGACTGTTTGGGAAAACAGATTCTCATAGAAATTTAACATTGCATACATCCTTAACTCTGGATCTGTCCATCATCAAAATCCATGGAACAATGCTTTCAGCATTTCAAAATGATTATCATCCGATTGAAAATACTGAAAGATAAAGAATATGATGTGGAGAAATGNAGTTTTGAGGAAAACTGAGATGGAACTTNGCCTATTCCATAGCTTTTTAAATGATGTGAATAATATAAATTCTACATTCTGGAAATGCTTCAAGGTGTAATCTGATATTTACCAGCCCCATCTTTTTTTGTAACTTTTGTCCATTATTTACAGATATGAGGGAAGAAAGTCACATATTAATTATAACTTTGTGAAGCTGAAGCATGAAACTAATATAAT
Organism: Neotoma lepida; assembly: GCA_001675575.1. Classification (NCBI taxonomy): domain Eukaryota; kingdom Metazoa; phylum Chordata; class Mammalia; order Rodentia; family Cricetidae; genus Neotoma; species Neotoma lepida. Next base: position 33,151 of record LZPO01108289.1, on the reverse strand, counting down.
ACATTCCATTGTTCAGTTAATTTCCATGTACACACCTGAACAAATACATGCTTTATCTCCACAGTTTTAATATTATGGCTTGTAGACTTTCTTATTATTTAACATGAAACATAATAGTAAAAAGAAATTAGATTTTTCTTCAAAGATATTAATGCTGATAAAATTGAGTATTCCATATCTTAACGGTTGAATACAAGCTAAAAATAAAATTCCCATATAAAAGTCAGCAGCCAGAGTTCTGAAAGCAGAATTAATACTTTTTCCACATACTGAAGAAGCAAGGTGAATGTATAAAACATATTTTTAGGTAATTATTGTTTTGAAGCTTGTAGGTTTTAAACTGCATCTTAAACCAGATTTGGAAAGCTCTACTTAGCAAAAAGCCAATGGCACAAGAAGAAAAGTTTCCAGTGAAAGTTAAGCCCCTGGAATTATTAGATTAAACATCAGAAAGTGCATCAACTGATTTCTTGGCCTTTAGTTCTGAATTAATTACATCATACTCACTAGAACTATTGAAAAGCATCAGGAAAAGCTATGCTAGGCAATTGTGTATCTTCTGTGGACATCATTGGAATAAAGACTTTTTTTTAAACTGAGGCATATGATTCCATCTCTCTGCTGTAGATGATGGAACTGCATTGTAAAGACTTCCTTTGTTACTTTTTATAAATATTCACAAGGACAGAGCACTAATGGTATCACNTATGGCCTCTACATGCTTGTACAGACAGAGGAAGGCAATGGATTCCAAAGCCTGATGTAGAGGGAGTGTTAAATGCCCANTCACATACGAAATCAGAATCAAATTCTTATCTCACAATTTTACACATACAGAATAATAAGACATTTAACAACAGCTACAAAAAAGCAAGTACTCAGNGAAATGTTTCACCAAACATCTAGATAACCTGGGGATACGTTAACATAAAACTAATGATCACATCTTTTTCAAACCTAGCCAGGAAACCAAAATACAGCTGGAAGGGTATGGGGGGAAAGGTATATAGAGTGAATATAAACTGAGTTTCCAGTAAATAANGTCTTAATTTACTTCTTATATGTTGAGTTATTTAGTCATATGTATCTGTTCCAGTTTTCATTCACACTTTTAATATATTCAGTTACCAACAATAATGTACAGATGGCAACAAANAAATATTTCATGTTAGGTGAGACATATTAGGTAAATCTTTGACCTACATTTTATCTACACAAGATGAATTGTTGGGATACTGTTCAATAGATATAATGATCAAGTGTAAACCACCCAGCTGCCTTAAAACTTATAACTATCCATAGCAATAAAGCTATATAATTTTTCTATTCCTGGCAATGTATGAGAGTCTTCTACAGAAGAATTAGCATCAGTCATTTACCACACTTAAAGAACAGTTCAGGAAGGAAGATGAACAAGACAGGGAATCCAAATTTAAGAAGTATAAAATGAATGAAAGTTTGAATTTCATATACATTATAGCTGCCATAGAAAAACAACTTTATGAAGATTTTCATCAAAATATAATAAATATTTAATTTGAAATTTACTTGTGAATGGGGTTTTTGTTTATTCTTTGTATTACATTGACCATTATTCCTTTTAGATTTTAATTTTACTTCTCAACTGTTACACGTTTAGCCCTTTTCCTCTACCTTTTCTATGGTTGTGTACAGAAGAAAGATGTCTAAATATAGGAAATAAAAAAAAATCTAGAGGATGGTTTTAAAAATATATCTTGAGGTTTATATCTATGCAANTTTCTACGTTTCATGACACAATAAAACAGAAAAGCTCTTGAGTCACTTCTTAAATCTTTAAAAAGTTAGAATTTTATTCATTAAGTGAGAAGACTAAAGATGATTTCAATTCATAATACAACAAAACATTTTGAGCATACTTAATTTGTCAACTACACATACCAGAGAGGAAANGACTCTGATTACATGCTTGGCTTCAGAAGCTTAATTGAGTTGCTTGAGGATAGTTAAGTTGACCAAAACATTTTCTGTGGCTTTAGCATCCCAATATAGCTAAAGCATATCATAGCGCTTTAAATTACAAACTGATTAATTGGAAACAACTGATTCTTGATTCTTTTTTCTAATGTGAAGCTAATGGTGTGAGTTCCAACTATAAACTAAAATATAAAATTGTGAGTTCCTATGTAGAATTACCTAGGACACTTTTCTATATAGTAACTAAATGCAACTAAAATAAAATCACAATATTGAAATTCAGATGTTCAAATGAATCTCACCTTGTTTTCATGGGTAAAAAATTGTGATTAATAATCACATCACATAAAAAATCAATTGACAGTAATTGTCATTCTAAATAAGAAAGTTAAAACACTGACTTTTCTGGAGAAAATATCAATTTTAGAGATTAGGAAATAGCATGATAGGCATTAATCTACAAACAAAAATATTATCTCTACTTGAATTAAGAAATTGTACTCTATGCGAATGAGTGAGTCTCTATTTCTTCTGTTTGTTTTGTCCTATTCCAATGTGATAGTTTTTTCATCTTATTACATTTTACATTGTTATATTTTATTATCTTTTAGAAGCTTATTTCTTTTCTAATGAGAGACTGAAAGTGAGTGGATCCAGATAGGAGGGGAGGTGTAAAGAAACAGGGAGGACTAGAGGAAGGGAGAATCATAATCACGATGTATTATGTGAGAAAAAAGCTATTTTCAATAAAAGAGAAAAAAANTAAAAAAGAAAACTGCACTCTGAAATGGCATCACACCATTGTGGCACTGTGAGCCACATGGGTGGATTTTGACATCTATGTGAAACAAATGAATCTCCTACCAGATCCAATTGCAAAAAGCAACTTCAAACTTTGGACATAATAAAGAAAGCAACACTGGAGTGCAGANAGACATAGAAAAATTCTGGTGGTTGTTCACATTTTCTAAAAAGAATGGAGACCGGGGGCTGTAGATGTCCTCCTGCATTTTGATTAGATTACATCTGTTTTTAAAATAATTCAAAATGTCATTTTAATGAAAAGAAATAACAAACACTGAGAAAAAACAAAGACCTATAATGTATACTTTGGTGTCAGCTCAGCAATCAAAGCACTTGACTGCCATGTCTAGGATCTTGGGATGAACCTTGATATCACATAAATATACAAATAAAAATAAATAGAATCAGATTGGAATTCTAGGATTGAACGAAATATTGAATACCTGAACTCAAATATTCAAACATGATAGAATAGCTAAAGTTGAAAGNCTTGTTAGTGCTAAGTACCAATTAGGAATTGGGGCTGATATAACATACTCTGCTAGAANGAAGAGTATTTTGGACATTTCACAGGTTTAGCATATACTTAGCAGAACAACTAAACATCCCTCAGAGTTTCCCAAAGAAAAATGAAAATTATCAGTAAAGTCTGGTAGGGAGTGACTTCTCAATAGTTTCATACTTGATAAAGGATTAATACCTGANAGGTTTCAACCAAAGCCTAAAGCATCCTGGATACCCACTAATAGAGGAGTGAATTGTGGCCTGGGATTGATCTTAGCACCATAAACATAAATTAAAACTCTAAAACTAGAAAAACTCTTGTGTGTTTACAGAGGTTTAGGGATAACAGATTTGGGACTTAGGATGAAGGAGTGAGAGGGTGAAGGGAGACAGGATGATTTGAGGATGAAATATATATTCAAGATCTTCAAAGATATTTCATTTTAAAAGTGTATGTATTTTAGTGTGTGTGTGTGTGTATGTGTGTGTGTGTGTGTGTGTGTGTGTGTGTGTGTGTGTGTGCGTGCACNTTGTATGCATGTCATTGTGCCAGCGCACTACAAGCATGCACATGGCAGTCCCAAGGATGACTTTTGGAAGCTGGTTCTCTCCTTCCACCNGTTGTTCTCAAGCATTAAATTCAGATTGTCAGGNTTAAGGGCAATTGTTTTACTCCCTGAGTTCAAAGCAGAATACCATAACAGGTATCTAGGTTTAGAGTTTACATAGAAGTCTCTCTACTTTTAAATAGGAATAGAATATTTACATTAAAGGAAAGTTTGGTAGCTTAATAGCCCTGAAAAAATANGTATACAACTAATATTATGCATACTGAACAGTGTTAATTTACATATTTAGGACTATGTATATATTCCAGAATTCCAGAAGGACATAAATACTTAGCTATGTATAAATGTCTCTGGGTGTTTAGAAATTGCAACACATGTAACCAATATGTAAAGTATTTATGTATTTACAAATATATATTTATAATTATGTATATAAATATATATANATAATGAAAATGAAAGAAGCCATGAATTTGAAAGAGTAAAGAGGGGTATGTGGGAGGATTTTGATGGTGGAAAAGGAAGGGGGAAATCATGTAATTATAGTATAATCTCAAAAATAAAATAATAGTGTTTTAAAAAGAATGTTTAAGTTTTGTGTAAGTCATTTTGTCTATACCCATGTGAACATATATGTTCTTTTTTAGTCTCAAGANTTGTTCACATCAAGAACTATACTTTTTGGACTCTTCCTTGTTGGGTATAGAAAGACAATGGGACAAGGATACTAACTGTAATTCTCTTACATCCTTGTAAAAGCAATAATAGGAACATAAATTTCTCTATCGTGGAGCACTTAGTGCTAAGTGCAACAAAAGCATTAAAAATAAGCTAGACCTGTTCATTGTGTGCCTTTCATGTGACACTTTAAATGCAACCTAAACACAAGATANGGAGACTTTCTTAGCTGAAAGTTTCCCCTGGGAACTTTTTTTATTGATATGAACCATAATTGTTAAATGGTAATATTTTCTTAATATATTTAGAGTTTTTAGAAAACTTCCTTAAGACACACATACCACAAAAAAATGTTTGACATGTATAATTGTAGGAGTTTCAGAAGGACATAAATGCTTAGCTATGTACAAATGTCTATGGGTATTTTGACATTGCAACACATGTAATCAGTAAGCAAAATTCTGTGTAAATTCTGGGTCACAAACAAAACAGCAACTGGTAGGAGTGATGAGTTCACATATTTGCAAGTTCAACAGTGAAAAATACAGTCTAAAGGAAAGACAGATCTGTGATTTATGTTTCTTTCTGTCTTTGTGAGCATTTCTAAGAACATTGATTTGTTTGAACATCTGATCTTTAAATTAACACTTTTCTTTTTTTTT
>LZPO01108288.1:29668-41631 GCA_001675575.1 Neotoma lepida | reverse complement strand
AGTGCTTGGAGTTTTCATTTCCTTATCTGTAACATGATAGCGACAGAAACATTCATAGCATCGCTTGGGATTAACTGAGATCATGCATTGGTGTAGGGTTCCTGCTCAGTTGCTATATAGTTCTGTCTCCCAAAATAGTGTAAGTGCTGGGTAGCAGCAGCTGTCTCCAAAAATTTTTGAATGCGTTAACTGGGGTGTGCGGATATTATATTGCCCACAAAGCAAGATTCTGAAGTTTTAAAAACAAACAAACAAACAAAACAAAAAACAGCAATGCAAGTCAGAGTATTTCATTTTAAAAAAAGAGTCAAGGGTTTGTGTTATGTTCTGGGTTCTCACTCCCTACCCTGATGCCTGTGCACCTGCTATGGGAGAGGAGGTAGTGGTGGCAGCCTCACCAGNATCGTCACCAGTAACAGAGGAGCATAGTCACCTAGAAGAGAGATTTAAATGACACCCGTGTCTGTGTGTCTCTGTTGCTAGGCATGTAGGAGAGTCTGTTAAGACCTGGGGTTGTTGGGGTGAGTTTTGGGGAATTGCTCTATCTATGGTGGTGGTTTTTGGACACTTCCAGGGTCTCTGCATGAAATGTTGTCAATGGGGGGGAGGGGCTCATTCCTGTGTCAACTGTCACGGACATGCATGTCACTCATCTTTGTTCTTCACTGTTTGCTTTGCTCTTAGGTGTGAGCACCGCACCTATTTTAGTGCTTAGCTCATGTGCAAGTCCCCAGTCTTACGACGCTGGGAACAGGCTCGGGGGTTGACATTGCTTGGCAGGCTTGTGNATTGAAGGTGCAGGACTATCAGTTTGGGTGAATTCTATGGCCAGTCCATGTGCGTGTTAACGTTGCTTTTCTAAAACGATTGTAACAAATCTTCACTAACTTAGATTATGGCTTTAATTGACATTCATGAGCCATGGGCTTTGGGGGTCTTGGAGCCTGTTCTCAGATCTTCCATTGACTTTGAATCACTTCAGGCTAGTGTATCATTGTTATACTTTCAGTCAGGGATAAATGAAAACCTTTATCAATGCCCCACCCCCTGCCTTCTCCAAGTGTTCAGGATCTGTGAAGGATTCTTTCATTTACACACTTTTCCTCTGGGGAACAGTAGGATATATTACAGATTTTCTGCTATTGTCTCTAGAGGCAAAAGTACCTCTAGGAAGTATGCAAGGCTTGTCATCCTGGGGGCTGGGCCCTGACTCCTCCCTGCCAGATGGGGAGAGTACCTGGAGCTGCCCTGTCTACTGTGTGTGTGTCGGGGGGGGGGGAAGCTGTCATGTCCTGGGGTCAGACCCCAGAGACTCAGAGCACAGCTCTCTTGTTTGATGACTCACAAACTCTGAGAATCTCAATTCCCTCCCTATAAAATGAAGGGGTGGGAAGGGTAATAACAGCATTCAGAGGGTTGTTATGACCCAAAACTGACATAGTAATGATACACACAGACATCCAGCACACAGCTGTGTGGACTTTGCCAGGGTAGTCGTCCATATCACCCCCCACCGCCCCGCTTTTAATCTCCTTGGACTTATTTTTGTTAAAACTGTGAAAGAAGAAAAAATGAACTGGTCGATTGGTCGATGGAAGTCAAAGTATATCCTTTATTAGCTTTGTTATTCAATATATAGACAGTTATTATTGTTGAAGAAACAGATTTGGCTGAGTCTGAGAGCCAAGTCAGATGAACACTAGCATTAGCTATAGACTCTTCTCACAAGACCAGGTAGACTTAGGCAGACCCAATGTAGGAGTTACAGTGTAGGGGAATTATGGGTAGCCCTTAAGAAGATGAGATGTGAGCAGGGCTGTGGACCTGGACATTTGCATGTTAAGAAGGATGTGTGCAGGTCCTAACCATTGCTGTGGTCATAACAGGATTTTGCAATGCCCTGTGCCTTTGCAAATGACTGCCACTACCTGGAGGGAGCAGCCTGGGTCTCCACCCAGGAAACCATCCTACTTAGCAGCCTGCAACTTGAACTTGGCCAAGTCTTTCTCTGAGATCTTCCTCTTTTTGTCACCCTTCACAAGCAGAGTGGTCCAGCTCTGCCTGTCCTCAGGAAAATGCTTAGTATAGACTTAATATTAAAATCTTTCTTGAAATAATCTAACCAGACTATAAAGGTTTTTTGGGATGTGTGTGTGTGTGTGTGTGTGTGTGTGTGTGTGTGTGTGTGTGTTTTAATTTTCTGTCCATGTGCCCATTTGGCAATGTCTAGAAAAAGATTTGGAAGTATAGCCCATATCCATCAAATTACTTAATTACAGCTGAGCCCAGAGGGACTTGGACAAAGTGTTTGTAATGTGTGTGTTCAGTTCACTTCTGATTCCCTCGAAGTTTTAAACAGCTTAAAGGCTTATCAAAGGTAAAATGTCTAAAAGCATTGTGTAGATTTTGTGCTCTGTACCCTCTTCTATATCATCTTACTCTATATTATCTTCTATATTATCTTACTTTTTAGAAATAGTCTTATGTAGACTAGGCTGGCCTCAAACTTGCTAAATAGCTCAGGCTGGCCTTGATGTCTTAACACTTCTGCCTTTGCCTCCCAAGTGTTGGAATTACAGGTGTGTGCCACCATGCCGGGCCATCACCCCAACTTTGGACAGGGTTCTTCCCTCTCTTGTCCCTTCCTCTCCCNTCTTTTATCATCTGCCCGCTAGCCCTCCCATGCTAGGAGATAAAAATAGNTGGGAGAATGAAGGCAGAGCTAACTTTCTTCAACCTGAGACTTGTCCTGGTGCCATCAGCAGGGACAGGGGTGGTGTTTCCCACATATCTTCTTGGGGAGCTGTTGTCGGTTTGAACAGGTAATGATGGAGAGATGGTTCGTCTTCCTGCTTTAACTCTGTATCTTTCCTTATAGGTCAAGCAGCATCGAAGGCTTGAAGGATGGGTAAAGACTTCCGCTACTATTTCCAGCATCCTTGGTCTCGCATGATCGTGGCTTACCTGGTCATCTTTTTCAACTTCTTGATATTTGCCGAGGACCCAGTTTCTCACAGCCAGACCGAAGCCAATGTTATTGTTGTTGGAAACTGTTTTTCATTTGTAACAAATAAATACCCTAGAGGAGTNGGCTGGAGGATTTTGAAGGTGCTTCTATGGCTACTGGCCATTCTCATAGGACTCATTGCTGGCAAGTTTCTGTTCCACCAGCGTTTATTTGGTAAGTACCGTTTGCTGCCATGCTGNTGGCTGTTGACTTCCTNTTCTCTGAGCCAGAGCTGTCTGTTTCCAAAACCCAGTGCCAGAGGCTTGCAGCTTGTCCTCTAGCCTCGGTCTGTTCTGGACTGTTGTAGTTCGGCAGATTCGTTAACTGTCCCATGCTTGATGTTTAAGGGAAATGGTCATGAAATGAAATTGNTATCAGATTTCACTTAAAAATGACTTAAACCAAAAAAACATGAAAATAGCCCTAAGTATGGTATAATGAAGAGTGTAAATTGTAAAGACAGTGCCTTCTTATAGCACACACTTCATTAAAATGAGCCAACTACTAGCCATATATATATATATATATATATGTATGCACACACACATATATGTATATGAAATTATAAACAGAGCGCTTTTTCACATCATAAAAATCCTTTTTGCATTTATTTATAGTGTGTGTGTGGTGTGTATGTATGTGTTCAGAGAACAACTAACAGGAGTTGGTTCTCTCCTTGCACCATTTGGGTTCCAAGAATTAAACTCAAGTCACCAGGATTTGTGGCAATAAACCCTTCCCTCTGAGCCATTTCTTAACCCCCATTTTTTAGTCCCATTCCTTNGTTAAAAAACAAAAACAAAACTTTGGTTTTATGATGTTTATTTGGAACCTGANTAGTATAGTATACAAAAGACCAGTATAGTATTAAGGAACCTCTTGGCAGCAAATCAGAAAAANTAGTTTTAGTTAAAAAGTAACTAGTTACCTGCTAGAGCAGTGGTTCTCAGCCTTCCTAATGCTGTGACACTTTAAAACAGTTCCTCATGTTGTGGTGACCCCCAGCCAAAAAATTATTTTGTTACTACTTCATAACTATATTATATTGTGAACTATAATATAAATATCTGATATGCAGGATATCTGATATGTGACCCCCCCCAAGGGGGTCATGACTCACAGGTTGAGAACTACTGTGCTAAAAGGATGAATCTTTGGTTAAGAGCACTGGCTGCTCTTCCAGAAGTCCTGAGTTCAATTCCTAGCACCTACATGGCGGTTCACAACCCTCTATAACTGTAGTCTCATGGGATCCAATGCCCTCTTCTGATGTGTAGACATACATGCAGACAAAACTCCCATATACATAAAATACATAAATAAATCAATCTTTAAAAATAAGTAACTAGTTATAAGGATACTAAAGCATTGCACAGATGCAGAGGAGGACATTCACTTTAGACTTTGGGGTGATCAAGGCCCAGAGCTTGGTCAGGATGAGACTCAGTGTGCATTCACTCTGTGAGACTAACTTTACCCAAGTTCAAACTCCCAGAGAAGAGACTGACTTTGACCCAGTGGGGTGTGGTTCCCACTGTTGGCCTAATAGATGTTGGTCAAGAAGTAGAGATATTTATCCAATAGATACTCANTTCTTACACACCAGACACTAGGCTAGAACAAGTAAGAGGCGAAGCTTCTGCTCTCATGAACACTTACCTTTTGTAGGAGGGAGGTAGACAGATAACTATGCAATACTTGATGAGCTGATACACTGGCAGGATGATATCTCACATCCCAGATGTGAGAGCTGCAGCTTGGCTCATCACTAAGAGACTTTCATAAAANGCATTGTTCTCAGCAGGATAGCANGTTGGGAAATAAAAGAGTATTGTACTCGGCAGTGATAACAATTGAGGTAGGGAATTCTGGGGTGATTTAGACAGAGCATCTTTACAGAACAAATATATGTGATTGCATCTCTTTAGTCTTGGGCTTAGGATATGGGAAGAAATCATAGCTTTACAGGGGACAAGAGCAGAGACCCTATTCCTTAGATATTGGCCTGAGTGAAGATGCTGAAGTAAGTGTATCTGAGGTGGAGAGGGAAGGAGAAANGCTTCTCCCCGCTTGACAACCCTCACTTCACTATGAAGAACAAAAAGAAAGATGGTTGGATAATAAGGGACTTTAAGCCACATGGTCAAGGTTTGGAACNCTGGGTAGAAGGACAGGTGGGCCAGGGACAGGTAGACAGGTTACTGATTATCACAGAGAGCCACCAGGGATAACCACATACGAATGTAAATGGCGCCAATCTGAATTGTCCAGCACAGTCCCCAGAACATAGATTTGAAAGTCTGGTGGGGATTGCTCAGACTTGCATCTTGCAAGTAAAAGCTGGCAAAGGGGAGTCTGGCTGGACAGGAAGGGAGCTAACAGTCTGNAAGCAGCCTGAAAGTGCTTGAAGATTTCGATGAACACCAAGCATTCCAGAGTTCAAGTGAAATGGAAGTAATGAAAGGGTGAAGATTTGTGGGTGTGGTTGAGTGACAGGCGTTCTTTAGTGGTGATTTCCAGGGTGTGGTCTTTAGGGTTACATTTGATGGTCAGGAGGGACAGGTCATTGACACAGGAGATACACCAGAACATAGTGTTAGTTGGCTCTCCCATCAAATATGGAACAGGCACGTGGCTGTATGTGGTAATCATGTGTAGAAGCAGTTAAGCATGGGCCGTGCATGTCAAAGACTCAGTTTCCAAATAGGTAGGGAGTGCTGGAGAGAGAAGTCAGTGGATTTCCTTATGAGGAATGGCTACAGGTGTTTATAAATCATTTGGGGACTTTGAAAAATACAGTAGTTATGGCAAATGGGCCAGACTATTAAGGCTAGAGACAAGCATCTGAATTTATGAAAGAAAGGACGACTGAGAACCATCTAGTTAAAATAATGGCTTAATAATGAGGGTAGGTGATTTGACTTGGAAATTGCTACATGTTGCCAAGTTATCCTCCTATAAATCCTGTCTCTTATACCAGAACCAGATGTCAGTCATGGCTTGCATGTCAATTCTCCTGTTAGTATAAGTAGTTTAGCTCTGAAAAGGCACTCTGGATTTCAAGCGGTTTACTGAGCATGAACTATTTTTGAAATAATGCAAATGTGCATCTTAACTTTTCTGCTTACAATAGAAAAGATTTCAACGTCAGTTTTATTACTTCAGTTTGACAATTTCTTTTTCTTCCCCTTACTCAAAATCTCCGAAGTGGTGTGTCTTAGAGAAGGAGTAACTAGTTTGCAAGTTTTGTGAGTGAGGTAAGTGGACTCCTGGTTGAGCTTCCCGATGAACTCAAAACCTGTGTTCTCTGTCTCTTATCTCTCTCCTTCCTTGGCTCACGAACCCTAAATCATTTCTCCTAACTNGTCTCTTCTCTGGTTCACTATGGATTATAGATTGATTTTACTATATTGCTAAGTGATTCCTATCATCTGCAAGATGGAATCCAAATTGTTTGGATTGATGGCTGAGCTTTTGATGACTACTCCAGCCTGACTCTAGCCTTTCCACAGTGCACAGTGTGTTACCCTCAAACCCTCTGCCCCCCTTCGCTGTCCCTTTTCCATAGCTCTTCAATATCACTTTGGCCTCNTCTGACACCAGTTCAAGCATCACCACCTTCAAGTTGCTTTCTGAAGCCCTCCTGCATTATTCCAGTTGTCTTCTCTCCACAGGAGACTACTTGTTGCAAAGCAGTGTGGCAGGATGGCCTCAGCTGACAGCCTGCAGCATTGTGGGAAAGGATCCAAACTTTAATGCAAGCACAAATGTTCTTATTGGCTTGATAAGTGATAAATGTTTCTGTCTTGGTTCCCAGATAACTAGCTTTTATACATAATTCATTTTTTAAAAAGCTATATTTAAGCCTTTAATGATGTGAGGATACAAGTCCATGACAGTGATGTTGTTGATGGTGTGTGCATGCTGACGGGACTAAAGCTAAANCACAAGCATAGAACTTCGTGCTACAGAAATTCCAGGATGGTTTATGATATGATCAGAGTAATTTTGTGCTGTCTGTGCAGCAGCTTCACCTCTTGTAATTCTCTAATAAAATGCCAGACGTAGATATTAAATAAAATTCCCTGTCCCCTTCAGTTCACTATAGGTCTCTCATGTGCTTCACTATCTCCTCTTAGGAAACTTCAAAAGAACAACAGGATACTTACTGTTAATTTATATACAAAGTGAGGGGCTGGAGTGACCCAGTGAGCCCCTCTTTAATGGGTTGAATGGTTACCGATTTGTGAGATACAATGTTACAATTGCAGGTTTACAGCTATGNAGAAGCNGCATGCTTTTTGTGTTAAGACAGGGTCTTGCTTTGTGGCCTACAGTGGTCTTGAACTCGCAATCNTCCTGTCCCAGCTCCCCAAGAGCTAGGATTACAGGCCTTCTTTGCTGTACTAACAGGGGCAAGTGACTGAGGAGCACATTCAAAAGAATTTTTTCAGTTTCCAGACTAACTCTTGTTTTATGTTGTATAAAGATTTATCAGAAGGGAACTCTGTTGAATCATTGGTTCGCACTCTCTGGTGTCTCTCTTCTGTTTGCTTGAATGAGTCTAGCTTTTTTTTAAAAATATGCATTCAAATAATATGTTCTGGCATGAGTTTATATCCATGGATAGAGAAATTCTGCTTGTCATATTTCTATAAGAAGGGAATTTAATTTCTTAAGTTTATTAAATAATTAATTTTTATTCTAAATATAAATTGAAGTTATTCCCAACAATATGTGCACTAGTACATGAATCAGGAAGTCAGGGTCATGGGAAGGCAGGAAAATCTAATGTGCTTTGACTCTGTGAGCTGTGTTATCCATGAGTTCTGAACTTCTGTGGAACCTGTAGTCATCTCCCAAATAATGACTTGGAGACTTCTTATTAATTATAAAACTTGGCCTATAGCTTAGGCTTGTCCCACTAGCTCTTGTAACTTAAATTAACGCATTTATATTAATCTACATTTTACCAGGTGACCTTTTACCTCTCTTTCATTGTATATGTCCACTCCCCCATCTCCGTGNCATCATCTCCTGTGTGCCTTGATTCCCCTCCTCTTCCTTTCTCTCCCCAGAAGTCCCGCCTATACCTCCTGCCTAGTTATTGGCCATTCAGCTTTTTATTACACCAATCACAGCAAATACTTCTCCACACAGGGTACAAATATGCCACAACAGGAACCCAGGCAGAAGGGGCAAAGGAAAGCATTGCTGGCTGTCTNNAGTAATGGTGATTTCAAGATCCATATGGGCATTGTCTCTGCAAAATGTTAGGATTTCCTTGTCATAAATTTTAGTAAGTGGTTTATTCTTTCCTCTGCTTTGAGCAGACAATGTTGAATGGTAAAATGACAAGTGCATATGTGGATTTCCATTTTTTTAANCTTAAGCTTCCATAAAAGGACAGAACATAATATTGAAGCATAAGAGCAAGTTTTTAATACTATATTCTGCCTATCCCACCTTTAAAAATATCTTTCGTAGTGCTTTGAGAGTTCCATGCAATGTATTTTGATTATCTTCACTCCCCACTCCTCACCCTAACTCCTTTAAGATCCACACCCACCTCCCATCCCTTGCATCATTTCCTTTTGTTTTCTAAGAACCTGCTAAGGCCGATCCACAACAGAGTACTTCTCTGAGGCAAAGAGGGTTTGTACAACTTTACCAATCGACTGATCTAGAATAGCAAGAGTGCAACAAATGATTTCATTAATGGATTCTCTCCTACTATGTCTTGTTATATTTTTGTTTTCTGACATGTTCAAGGAGCCTCTGTCAACTTTCCTTTTTAACACTGCCCCATTAACTGGTTGTCAGGTGACCTCTGCCTGAGGGAGCTGTCCATCTCTTTTAATAAGAAGAATGTTCTGTGTATTTACTGAAGTCAGGACCCAGCTGGAGCTGAAGAGATGGAAGACAGGCAGATATAGAAAGGGTTGCCAGGGGTAGCATCTGAAAATGATTCTAAACCTATGTCTTTGTTAAGGTTACTATTGCTGAGATGAAACATTATGACCAAAGAAACTTGGGGAGGAAAGGGTTTATTCAGCTTATACTTCCACATCTCTGTTCATCATTGAAGGAACTCAAATAGGGCAGGAACCTGGAGGCAGGAACTGATGCAGAGGCCATGGAGGGGTGCTACTTACTGACTTGCTCAGCCTGCTTTCTTATAGAATCCAGGACCACCAGCTCAGGGATGGCACCAACCACAATGNACTGGGCCCTCCCCCATCAATCACTAATTAAGAAAATGCCCTATAGTTGGATCTTACGGAGGCATTTTCTCAATTGAGGTTCCCTCCTTTCAGATGACTCTAACTTGTGTCAAGCTGACATAAAACTATCAAGCACAGCCTGCTTATATTGCCCAGGCCCAACAGAATATTAATGAAACTATTGTATATGTATATACATATATATATATACAATATACAATATATAATATATATATACACAATTGTTTCATTACTATTTGGTCTCTAAGCTATACCACAAGCCCTTTGAGAGCAGGCCTTATGCTGCTATTTTCCATCTCAGGGATTAAACAGTACCTGACACACAGTATTCAATAAATTTAAAGGACTGGATAAAGATGTCTTCATCTTCCCTATGTTGATTTTGCTGATGTTGCCTTTTCATTGGAAACTGTAGAAAGGTATTCATTTGTTCATTTATAAAATATGAGATAGAGAATTTAAAATCTGGTTAAAGAGACAAGATACATAGGCATGAAAAATTAAATACTCTGATAATAAAAGGAAATGCATATCAAGTATCAGATGAATAGTCGACACTGAGTGCTGTGGGAATTCAAGAGGGGAGGTCACAGTGGACTAGGAAGGTGAGAGGAAGCTTTCCTGCCCACGTGGGACCTCAACTGAGTCTAGAGCAAGANTGGGGCTGNNTAGAAANGTGTTGGGAGGCTTTGATGGTCAGAGGTTGCAGTCTCTTATGGCCTGACAGCTCTCTCCAAAGTTCAACAACATGAGGGACTCCCTCCCCAGGGAGACTTCCTGCTCTCTACCTGCCCTTATCTGGAAAACATCTCCAGGCCTGGAGGACTGACTTTATCTGAAAGCTGTCTCTAAGCCTGGATGCCTGATTTATCTCTAGCATGACCCTTGGCACAGTTTCCTGCTAGAAGNCTTCCTCCCTGCTGCACATATGGTAACTAAGACTTGTACTAGGAGCTTTGCTGTAGGACTCTGCTGCCACATATGAAGCCTTATGATAGGAGCTTGCCACTTAATGCAAATGTAGCCCCATGGTCCCGTGTTCCTCTGGTCCTGCCTGGCCGCACAGTCTCTTAGCTGCTTATAAAATAATCACTTAGAGGCTTAATATTATTTACAAACTGTATGGCCTATGGCAGGCTTCTTGCTNGCTAGCTCTTTCATCTTAAATTAACCCATTTCTATTAATCTATGTTTTGCCACATGGCTGTAGTGTTACCAGTCTNCTGGCATCTTCTCCTTGCACGGAGGCAGTCTAGGCATCTCTCCCTCCTCTCCTTTCTTCTCTCCCTATATCTGCTTGGATTTCCCACCTACCTCTAAGCTGTCTTGCCATAGGCCAATGCAGCTTTATTTATCAACCAATCAGAGCAACACATATTCACAGCATATAGAAAGACACCCATAGCATGCAAATAAGGTTTGTGGGTAGGCTTCCCAATCCCATATATTTCCTATACTCTGGAATAAAGTTGAGCTGATTCACCGAAGGCATCTCCCAG
Source organism: Neotoma lepida (assembly GCA_001675575.1). Classification (NCBI taxonomy): domain Eukaryota; kingdom Metazoa; phylum Chordata; class Mammalia; order Rodentia; family Cricetidae; genus Neotoma; species Neotoma lepida. Next base: position 30,880 of record LZPO01108288.1, on the reverse strand, counting down.
AGGGCTATCTTCATCATATCCACAGCCCTCAGAACTCTGTTCCCAGCTTCTGCTCCCTTCACCCTTGTGGACCAATGCTCCTATGACCCCAAGAAAGAAGGAGAACCACAGAAATACAGAGGTCAGGACATGGGGTTAATGGTGATGTGAGCACAGGAGATAATGATGATTCAGGTTTTAAAATATGGGCNTGGTGGTGGTAAGAGGAGAAATAGGGCTTGTCTGGAATGAGGTTGTGAAAGGCTTGTATTAAGAAAGAGCAGGAGAAACAGTGCTAAGGTTGGTTGGGTCTTAAGTTCCTTGGTCTTTAAATGCTAGCGTTGTGACTTTAGACTTACGTTCTTTGAGTTTTGGGAAAACCTGAAGAAACTATGAAATGATGGCATAATCACTGAGGGAGTTAATGAGGCAGAATCTGAGGGGAGCTGTAAGGGAGAGCCTGGGGAGTAAAAGAGGTTTCATGAATTAGGGGTTGAGAGCGTTGAGGCCCCAGTGTGCAGTAGGGATGGAGTGATGGGAAGCAGGGTGTGAAGGGGAGAAAATGTGAAGCTTCCAGGGCTGATGGGACCTGAGGTGTGAGCGTCAGAGTGAGACTGAAGGTAGCTAAGACAGACTGGGTGGGATGCCCAGCAGTCTGATCATCTTGGAGCTGAAGGAGGAGAGGAAAGGTTCTGCTTCATGGGGAGGCATACAGCCATTTGTCATGAAGACTATGCATCATGTCTCANCAGGCTTAACCTGGGCCACTGCTCTTTTCTCAAACTATGAGGGAAGATTTGTTTCTTAGAATTTAGTGCATGTTTCTACATTCAGNTGGTCACTCTGCCAAATACCCCACTGTCAACCTTGTTAGTATGAATAGTAGCTGGATGTCTGTTTCTATATCATGTGGGTAGAGGAAATAAGGACTGAAAACAGCCCTCATGTGAGTTGGGGTTAATTTTTGCCACTAAAAGATCCTGCTGACATATTTGTACAAACACGGGCCTGGTGTTTCAGAGTTGCAGATACTGAACGTGGGTCTCTGTTTGGCTACAGTTAAGAACCTTCATTCTTATCCCCTTTCTTTCCCACAAGATATCTAAGCCTTATTAAAAATATCTTGATTCTTCTTTAAAGAGTTGTGATAACAAAGGGCTGGGTTCTAGACTAAAGAGAACTAGAACTGGATGGCTCTAACAGTCTTGTGTTTCTATTATACAAACTATCAAC
>LZPO01108288.1:16926-28574 GCA_001675575.1 Neotoma lepida | reverse complement strand
CGATCTCGTCTACAGATCTGCAAGTGGTACTTACACTATCCATAGCTTTAAACTTTGTCCTTTCAAAGTCTTAAGTGTTTTACACTGGAGACAATGGTTCTAGAAAGATATCACCATCTTTGTTCTCAACAAATCTATCCCTAGTGTTAATATCTTCATTTCTGAAAGTGCTTGAATTGTCAATACTCAGTTTCGATCTATAGAGAAAGTACTTGCAGAGCCAGAGATGGTGGAAGACTTCATTGCAAAGCTTGGCATGTCCTTCTGGTAGGAGAAGCAAGCCTAAGCTCNAATGTATAGATATGTAGATGTATGAAACAGTTTGTGGGAAGCAGAAACATTATTGGCACTTAAAAAAAAACTCAACAGAATGTTGTTCTTCAAAAGGGTATTTAATGTCTGAGAGCTGTTGAGGGTTGAGTGCGGACCTGTGGTAGAGCACTTTCCCTGTGTGTGTGTGACCCTGAGTTTGATGCTCAGTGCTACAGAAAGGGTCATTGAAGTGTGGAGCCCTTTACAGAAGATCTGCCCCCTGACTGTAATGCTCTCTCTCTCCTAGAGCAGGAAGAGACTGTGGTGTAACTGTGCTCTCCCACCTGCTTGCAAGGTGCCTTCATTAGCTTGTAGTCAGAAGCACATCCATTAGCACTGAAAGGCAATCAGCTGCAGCCTTCAGGGCAGAATCTGCTGCGCTCCAGTGCCCTAGGACAGAGATCACAAACTCCGTAGAGAAGGTATTTCAAGGACTCAGGTAGAACATGGTAATTCAGCAACTAGGAAAGCTTTCTAAGTACTTTTTTTGGTTTGTTTTTTTGCTGTTCTTGGTAGAGATGAGTCACTCATGGTCAAGGGACTCCTTCCTGTTCAGGTTGATTATTGCCTCCACCTCCTCTTCTCCTTTCCCATGTGGGAGGTCATGCGATGGGATCCTGATGGAGACTACTGTCAAATGGAATGGCAGCAGGCAGCTGGGCTCACATACCCAGCAAGAGGGAAACCAGCTCACTATTAATGTGGTGGACCTGGCCAGGGGAGAAATTGGCAGCTCATGTGACAGCAAGTGGCGAAGCTGGCAGTGAAGAGAGCTTGCTTATTGGATTATTTAGAATTAATACACTGTTTGTTTTTCCAACATAGGGTAATTATTCCTGACTGAAGCAGGGGTGTTATTGGAGAGAATACGGCCTTTTTTTTTTTTTCCTCCCTCCCCCTCTCTCACTGCTGTAATTAGACTCACTCTGAAAGATGTTTTCATGGAGTTAAAATAGTATGCTACTTAGGGGGTGCTGTGGACTAACAAGGATGTTAGCAGTGACATCAGTGGGCGGTCTTGTTCCCTTCATAGGGAAATTTGCTAGGTGGGTGGCGAGGGGGAGGNGGAGGACAAAGCTCTCACAAGGGGCTGTGTTGCTATGAGGGGTTGTAGGNAGAAGGGGGACAAAGGAAAGCCATCATAAGATGTAGGGGCACACAGTATCANCATAGAGGTCCTCAGTGCAGGCGGACTGGATTCCTGCTGACGGTTAATATCAGGTTATGAGTGTGGGTGGTGGGAGAGGCACTTTTGTGGTTTTGGTTTTGGTTCTCGTGAGCGTGACCCAGCGTTATTGTTGATGGATACACAGAAATACCCAAGGTTCATTTGCCTGGCTCCAAGGTCATTACAATAGCCAGCAGCAAAGTTAGAACCTAAACTGGAGCCTGATTTCCAGACAGAAGCCTTTGAGGGACTCCAGATGGCGAGCTGGCCACGGCCAGCCTTGTCTGACTTAGGAGTGGGCTGTGNCAGGCCACTCCCTACTGCTCTGCTCCACATTGTCTGTGACCAGAGCTTTCTGGCACTGCCTCCACCTGACAGCCTTTCCTTTGGGTTAAAAAGGAAGTCATTTGACTGACCTGGCAGGAAGGTCTCAGTTTCAGGACAGAGCCCATCATTGCTGTGGAGCTCAGAGAAACTCCAAACGTGCTTCCTGCAGTGAGCCCATTCTCAGCAGATGNTCCTTCAGCTTAAGAGGAATGTGATGACAGGCCAAGATTTTTCCCTTGCCTAGCGCACACATCTTGTACTTTGCGTGTCCTTGAGGGCATGGCCAAGATAAGCCAGCTAAGAGTGGATACCTGGGCCTGAGAGTGCAGGCTTGAACCTGCTTCAGCAGTTCAGGGAAGGTTATGTCCTGACCTAACCCTCTTCATTTTATGGCTGTCCCAGTTCCTTCCTGTTTAACAGCAGTGTTCTGTCACCATGATTCCTGACAAATGTTTCAGGACTTGTTTGTCAGGGACAGTGCTAGATGCTGTACCTTACAGGAGATTTCAGTGCACAAATCCACAACATGGGCATAGTAAAGTAGAGCCTTGATCTCAGATCCCATTAGACACATGACAGCAGCGCCGCCGTGTCACTGCGATGCCAGCAANGTGGGACTGCCAAGNAGCGAGTGGGCCATCTAGTTTGAAAATTCGAGAAGTTGGTTTTCAACAGGAATGGGCAAAGGAGGTTTTGTGATGCGGCATGAGGTGGTGGGAGCTATGGACGCTCAGGATGAATGAGTTCGGCCAGAGCATCCTTATTACAACCTTCTTCACTGAGCCCTGTCAGGAATGGAGAATGCAAAGTCTCTGGGCGTCAACAGCANCAAGAGAAAGTCTGTTGCAGTGAAAAGGAAGGCAAGCCAGGCTGGTGGTCACGGGCTACGGAGNAGGGAGGGGCCAAATAGTCCGCAGTAATGTGTGAATGAGGTAGTGTTCCTGGATCAGCAGATTCAGTGAGATGGGAGGCAAGTAATGGAAACTTCCAGGAAAATTATGGAAGCTCTTTATTTGTTTTTTAATTGAAAATAGATATTTTTCATGCAATATATTTTGATTACAGTTTCTCTCCACCAGCTTCTTCNAGAGCCTCCCCACCTCCCTATCCAACCAAATCCACACCTTGTCTTTCTCTCTCTCATTAGAAACCAAGCAGGTGCCTTAAAATAATAAATAAGTAAGTAAATACAATTAAATTAAATTTTAAAAAATTATGGAGGCTCTTGAAGACCATGTTCAAGATCTTAAAGTGTCCTGAGAAGAGCAGGAACCACAGAACATATCACTCATTTCTTAAAATTTAAATTGAAAATGCTATGTGCTTATTCTGGGGAAAATCTAAACCTTGAAATCAAGGAAGAAATTAAGAGTCTTTAATCTTAAGGGTGACAAAAATCACAGCCGTTTGGAGGGAAGGTGAACTCGAGATTAGCTACCTGGCCCTGCGGCAGCAAGGTGCTCCAGGTGGGCCTGCACCTGGACTCCGTGATGGAGCTNCCTTTAGAAACAATGCCAGTGAGGACAGATGGACAAGGGAGGCAGAGAGTGAGGGAAACCTAGAATATACAACTGCCCTGCCCTCCTCCTGCTTTAAAATACATGATAACAACTTCACTGAAGGTCACTTGTTCTCGGAGCCCATCCCTATCTGTTTTTAAAGTTGAAANTTGACCTCTCCCTTGATCATCCTGCTTTATTCTCCAAGTTTGCTTAGAAAGACGAGTATTTACTTTGGGTTATTGTAATACCAGGAGAGATCATAAAAAGGCAGATTTATTTCACAGACACATATGCTAAGCTGTGAAGGCATCAATGCACCGAGTTCGTTTTTGAAGCTTCGTGTTTGCCTGAACCTGTTTGCTCTGACTCGTGCCCATCCATTGTCTCAACTGATTTGTCAGGTTCAGGAGCCTTAAATAGAGGCTTGATCTCCTTCATTCAACAAATGCTGAGCATCTTTTAAGTTTGGGAGTTCTCATACTCAAAAACAAAATCTCTGTTTTGTTTGTGTTGAGCTTGCAGCATCCTAAGAAAGGCCAGACAAATAGATAAGCCATTGTCTGTAAGTCAGAGGACAGAACATGCTGTGGTGACTAAACAAGCAGGGAGTGGGACATGGAGCAGGGGATTGCCAGAATTCTCTCTNNGGTAAGATGGCATTTGAATAAGGACCTGAAGAAGATGAAGCAGCCACCTGGGTGTCTTTCTGGGAGAACACACCCTAGGAAGAGCATGGGGCCAGCACAGGAGCCACAGGCTGGATGAGTGTTGAGCACTTGGTAAGTAGCAGAGGTCACAGGTTAGTGCAGAGCCAGCACAAAGATAGCAGAAGTAGGGGGGAAATGGGACTGTAGGACTAGAGACAGCAGAAGTAGGGGGGAAGTGGGACTGTAGGACTGTAGGAGTTGATTTNNAAAATCTTTTTTTCCCAGGAAGTGAAAGGGGANCGCGAATAAACAAATAGCCTTGCCTAACCTTTTCAGTTGCTAATTTAAATGTAGTGTATTCACATTGGTGTTTAAGAGACATCACAGTGTCCTGCTTCTGGGAAGGGCACAACCAGTGCTTTCCATCTAGGACTTCGTTCATTCTTAGGACCCCCTCCCCCACCTTGGCCTCCTTTATGGCAGTGCCAATGATGCCCCCACTCCCCCTTTGGGAATTAAAACTTTGGGCTTCATTTTTAAGACTCAGTCTCACTATCATTATGAAGCCCAGGCTGGCTCAAACTGACTGTGTAGCCCAGGTTGGCCTTGAACTTGCCCTTCTTCTGTCTCCACCTCCAAGTCTAGGAGAAAGCTTGGGTGCTGAGTGGGTTAAATGCTTCTCAGGAATGTCCCTTCTTTGTGCCTGGCCCAGGGACACAGGGCTGCTTTGTGTTGGTATTGGGAGCAGGGGAGGTACCGGAGGACATGCTGGAGGCAGCAGATGGGGACAGTCACAATTGTCCTTTAAAGCTGTGACTCTCACATTCCCACACAGAGTAAGGAAAGTCTGTCTCNGCATGAGCAGATGTTCTGTCCACATGAGGAGGAGGTTGTAGATGGTACCAGAGCCCTTCCTATGACAGCCACAGCCACCAGACTGGAGTGGAGGCCCCCNAAATGACCCTATCCNTTTATTTTCAGGTCGATCTCCTGCTTTCCAGNTGTAAAGTCCTGTCCCTGACACTGTATTTTGTAAATATAAGTGTTTAACAACCCAAGCTTAAGAGGATGGAACACCTACGTAGTGTCTGAACTCTAGCTGACAGCCCAAACAGAAAACTGTCAACAGTGGGCGGGGAAGATCTCTAGATTCAATAACTTAGCNGNTCTAGACATATGCTGGCCTCAGANTTGCAGGAGGCCTTAATGGAAGATGGTTTTGCTTTTAGAGGTCCGTGCGCGTGAGNTGAGCAGCTCTAGGCNCTGGGGATGCAGCAGTGAGTAATAACACCCAAGGCTCTTGCCCTCCCAGGTGAGATCTGGTAGGGTGTAATTTAGTCACTCATGCAATTCATTAGATATGTTTGTCTNCTGGGGATGCAGCAGTGAGTAATAACACCCAAGGCTCTTGCCCTCCCAGGTGAGATCTGGTAGGGTGTAATTTAGTCACTCATGCAATTCATTAGATATGTTTGTCTCATCAGTTTTGACACATGGTAGGGTTGTCCTTCCTGGTCTTCTGGTGTGTTCTGGCTGGTCAGGTGAGAGCACGGGTACAGTGTGGTATTTCCAAGCTAGAGCAGCTTTTCTAGGGCATCCATCTTGCCTCTGTCTTCCTTGTAACCAGCAGTATTTCAAGACTGGTGCTCTGCTCTGTGCCTGAATGGGAGAGGGATGGAGGCTTCCGTGGAGGTGTAGTGTGAGAAAAAAATGCAACTTCATTCCTGAAAGCCACTAAGATTCTTCACGTGTGTGTGTGTGTGTGTATGTGTGTGTGTGTGTGTGTGTGTGTGTGTGTGTGTGTGGTGTCTGTGAGTATGCTCAGGCCCTCAGAGGTCAGAGGGCTATCAGATCTCTTGGAGCTGGGGTTATAGGGGGTTGTGCACTACCTGTTGTGGGTGCTGGGAACTGAATTCAAGTCCTCTGCAAGAACAGTAAGTGCTCTTAGGCTGCTGAGCCATTTGTCCAGCCCAGAAAGCCACTAAGCCTTNGAGTCAGTNTGATAGTTAGGCAATATAAAATGATGTGACGGAGCAAAAGCAGCACTCAGAGGAAATTTGACATTTTAAATACAGCCGAAAAGAGCAGAGTTTTTAATCGTTGTTCCATTTCCATCTTAAGGGATCCCCACATCTGAAGGGGTTAAAAAAGCAAACAAACCGAGCCAAAAGAAAGTATGAGCATCAAAGAGCACATAGTTACAGAAATGGAGCCAGAAAGCTCAGGTAGGGGAGGGCTTGGCCAGCATCACAAACTCCATCCCAGAACCGCCGATATCCAGGCACAGTGGTGGTGCGGGTGGTTCAAGACTGGTCCGGGATGGGTGAGACCTTATCTCAAAACCCCAAACCAAAACAAGGACAGAAATGAAATAAAAACAACCTGACAAACAGCGAAACCCNAACAGATCCAAAAGCTAATTTATTGAAAAGATTACTATGATTAGGAAGTGACATAAAGTCTGACCATGAAGGAGGATAGAAAATACAAATTATCCATATCAAGAATTAAAGAGAAAAATATCAGTGCAAATCTAAACAGGCAGAAAGCATCGGAAATGCTCATTTATGATAATGTCTATCTAAAACAGTGGAGGTCCAGCCCCTATTTGTTTTCTCCCAGGGTCCATGGAAGAATCTACCAACCAGCTGAGGATCTAAACTTAGGGATATTGAAAGAATCTAAGCACACTGGGTTCTTTAGTCCATTCACTTTATTCTTCTAAATCAAGTCTATCTACACAGCTTTTTTTCTAAGTACGTTCTCATACTTAGCTCTTCTCTCTCTTCTGCTGTTCTCTCATGATTCTACCTAGTTCTTTCCATCTCCATTTCATCTTCGTTCCCCCAAGCATATATATATGTATATANACACACACACATATATATGTATATCCATTCATTAACAACTTGTTAGTAAAAACTACAAAGTAAACTCTCAGGGACAAGTATTCTGATAAGAGTCACACTTGGCAAAGACTTGGTCAACTTAATTGGTGACTGACAACAGCTGTAGGTTGTAAAAAGTTGTGGCTATCTCTTAAAGGGATAACTACAAGGGTTACAAAGGAAGAAATTAAACCAATGAGAGATTTAAGGAAAAGGCAAAGAATACATGTACTATTTTATGTGATTAATAACATCTAGACATGGTTAGTCAGTTAACAGCCTTTTTCTGTTAGTCACCTGAATCTCAGGACCTAAACATAATTAGTCTACTGATCCTAAAATCTTGCATTTAAAAACTGGTGTAGAAATAAATACAAAGTGTTAATTGTTATTTGAATCAGAGTGGGGAGGTGCTGGTGGAGGAAGCTTAGGGCAACATAGGTCTATTGATCTCTTGAAGGACTAAGATGTACCAAGGCCAGACACCTGCACTATCACTTCTAGTTCACTATAATTCTTCTGAAGGGTTTTGATCTAACAAGGCCAGGCACCTGCAATTCCGTTCTGTGAAAGTTCTATGAGGACACTTTGTCTGGCCAATATTTACCCTGTCAGTGGCTAAGGATGGAGAACAAGACCTCTAAGTGTCTACAGTCCACATGGAACAATAGATCTAGTTATGAAGCTTATTTTAGTANGTTTCTAATCATAAAAATTGTACAGTTAAATAAGAAGCCATCTTCTTAACTATCCACAATCATGTGTGCCCATAATATTGAGATGTAATCATGAGATTACATGTACACATAACAAGGAAATGCACAGTAAATGGGGAGATATCATAGCTGTTATTACACAAGAAGTTTACAACAAGAAACAGCCAATTTATTCAAAAGGCAGTAATTCCATAATGCCTTGCATGATTGTTTCCTCCAACAGAACCCTTGGTTCTGATAGGTTGACCTTCTGAACTCTAGTTGTCACCTGCTGTATACTCTTTTGCTACCAGCAGCTCTCAATAAATGTGTTCAAATCTTCAAAGAGACGTGTGTGTGTGTGTGTGTGTGTTTGTGTGTGTGTGTGAGTGTGTGTGTGAGAGAGACAGACAGACAGACAGAGAATCTGTGTATGGTTGTGCATTGCATGTATTTGGAGGCTTGAAGTCCAAATTGAGTGTCTTTCTTCCAGTGCTTCCTACCTTTGATTTTTGAGGCAAAGTCTCTCTCTGAACCTGAAAGTCGTCAATTTTGCTAAGGTGGCTGGCCAGTGAGCTTCAGGGATCTACTTATTTCTGCTATCTCCACCCCCAGTGCTTATCACTACCATAGTCTTTTTATTTGGGTTCTGGGGATCTGAACTCAGGTCTTTGTCCTTGCTTGCAGGTACATGACCAACTGAGCCATTTTCCCAGCCCACAAATTTCTTTATAGGCATAATTTAACAAAACTGATGAAAGAAGAAATGATCAGTATAGCTGTATATTTACATAATAAATTGAATTCATNAGAAATTTCCCATGATAAATGGGTCCATTTGGGTTTTAAAGACTACCTCTAAAGAAAGGAGCCATCAAGACTTTATCTAAATTCATTTAATTCTATTTATTACTACTGTCAGACACAGTTCTGGGTGCTTTGTGAGTCACGCTTGTTACAGATGTGTCCTAGAAGGACACAATGAGGTGAAGGAGAGCAGCAAGAATTCTTGTTCCTAGAATATGTGCAAGACAGTATATCAGCAACTGTGTCCCCATTGGTGACAGAAATTAGTTGGCAAATTAGAATATTCTTTACAATGTAAACCGAGTACAGGCTCTCGACTGGGGCCTCCCTCTCATTGTCTGCAGATTAGGAAGCACTTTTTGACCTGGCATTCCAGACAATGCTGCAAATGTTTCTCTTCCGTGACACTGGCTCATTTTCTGCCAGGCAACCTCATGCAATCTGTTTCCTCTCTATCTCTACATTTCAAATCTTATGGGCCCTTCCAATTTAATTTTAATTTTTGTCTTTTTATAAACTTTTATTGCCTCGGACCGGCCCAGGGAGAGGGTCGTTGACCGAGGGACGCGGGGCAAAGGTACTCAGGAAAGCTGGGAGACAGCGGAGTGACAGACACAGACACAAGAATGCTGTGAAACTGTTGTAATTTTACTTGTGTAAAGCTTTGTATATATAGTGAGTTACAAAAGAACTTTCCTAAGGCAAATTAAAAGTAACATGAAAGCATGAAAAGAATAGTTATTGTGGTTGATTCACAGAATTTTTTTTTTAGTGAATCATTTTTGATTGCAAAATGCATCTTGATAATTCTGCAGACTTAATGCCTCTTGTTTATGGCCCTAAGTCTCGTTCCCCAGAAAGGAATTGATCAAAATAAGAGTTAGGCTTTAACCTGAACTATGACTCTACCTANTTGAACAATGGGGCCATTTGCTTTAGTATTTTTTCTTTTTCTTTATGTTTTATCAAACACCAGGGAGGCCTACTCCCTGGTAATCTGCTCATGAAAGGGAGCTCATGCCATTTTTTTCTCCCTACATAATTAACCCATCTATTGCCTTCTTCATCATAAGCTCCTGTATACGGCAATGGTTCCAGGAAATTATTATGTTTAAGCTTATACTTCGGGGTGTCCACCAGTGACCCTTAATCTTATACTATAAATATCCTCCTGTTTTTCTGGTGGGAATTGCTAAAGCGCACAATTCTGCTTTCCTGGAACTTCTGTGGCTGGAGTGTGGATTTCCTAATAATTGTTGAATTTTTTATTTTTGTTTCTGTTTCTTTGGGAATTTCTATCATTAATTCTTCCTGCTCTAACTTATTCATGAAATCATCTATTTCCCCTAATTTTCCTGATTCTGATTCAATACCCTGTAAGCAGCCCTAATCACAGGGGGTGCCTGAAGCACAAGTTTCTCTTGTGTTGACTGATTAACCAATACATCCATTGGTCTTCTAGGAAGTGCATGTGCTTGAGAACACACAGTAAATAGAATTATGAGAATGAAAAGTACAAGGCAAACCCAAGCCAACCATCCGCACCAGTAGGCATTACGAAGAACATGATACTCGGGAATCATGACTCTTGTTTGCATCCAGGGACCCGCCAAGGGCTTAGCCCCGCAGGGCACGAACCCTCCTTCCTCGTGCGACCACCGAACTGATGGCATTTGTCACACTGACGACACCGTCGTGGGTGTGGCATTTTATCATCTTGTATATTTCAGGAACTTAATATCTTTTTTTAAACTTTCTTTTTAGATTTATTCTTTGTCANTTTCATGCATGCATGTGCATAATACATCCTGGTCACACTTACCCCCTTGCCTATCTCTAGTATTTTTGTGTACGTTCCATGATTAGGTGAACAGGGAAGGAGAGAAAGGAGCTGCCTTGAGTCTGCAGCTCCGTTCTCACTGGTATCAGGGTTTCCAACTGGAAATCAACAAAATCTTTGGCTCTCTGGCCATCTGCATGAAGGTGACTAGTACAGATATATAAGTTATTACGGTGCAGTTTTGCAGCATTTGAGAAGTGGATTGATTTGCCATTGATCTGATATGATAATTTTTGATGACTGTTTCATACAGGATTGGTTGAAGAATTTCTAGCATTTGCTGAGGCATTCGTATTTTTTCTGTTCACAATGTAGTTTTGGGCCCTCATGAGTCTNCAGCAGTTCTTTTGGGTGTTGTTCAGATGAAGCGGGGCAGATATGTACATTATATAAGGCTCCTGTAGGTCCTANCTTAACTCCTACATTGCTTGGTCAGTATATGAGGTAGTTATGAATTTTACAATTGTGCTTCTTAAATGGTAATGATGGTAAACTTGATTTTTTATGGAGTTGTGACTAATTTCCAAGCCCTTTCTTTTCAGAACCACCTGCCTCCTGTCTCAACCTTGGCAACTTCATCATTTTCCATTTTTGGCTCATATCCTGTAGTGATCAAGGGCTGGCTTGAAAACAGACCTGGCACAGAGCATCATTATGAGAGCTGATACCATTCTAAAAATAAGTGAAATAAGTGTCTGTGCTTCTAACCATAGAAAAGCTATGACTAAGACATTGTGAGCATCTGGCAGGTATGGCACTCAGTGACACAGCAGGATTAAGAAGTAGGAGAAAAAACTTTCCTGTCTGCATTTTTTCTTTTAGACATCCAGTGTCTTGCCCCTGCACGGGCAGAAGCTGAGTGAGTGGCTTGTTGACACTATTCCTACTTAACAAGTTAAGCTAGAAAAANTAAGAAAACAGCATGCACCGCCTCCCCCTCTAGCCCCAGGTACTATGTCTTGTTTTCCGTTTTTTTATTAATACTATGTAGCTAGTATTTGAATTCTCAATACCTTAAATAGTATTGTGAAATTTCTGTAAAGCCACAGATTGTTAACCCCCACTTTTTTTTTTCTTGGCAAAGAGAGAAAGGTATGAAAAGATGATGAGAATGAGTGTTCAATGCCAATGGGAACTGTCTTGAAGTAAAGATTACAAGGCAGAGTTTAAAGAGTAGGAAAGAGTCAAAGAAGAGATTAGCAGGGACCTCCATCAGAATTGCCNGAGGAGACAGCACTTTGGAGAAGGATGCTCAGTAGAGATGAGTGCNGGGGGAAGGCAGAAGGAGGCTGCAGAGGAGTGGCTGAATGTGGTAAAAAGATAATTAGAGATAACACTTTCCACCTAGAACTGCATCCCTCTGGGTTCTCAAAGTGCTGTCCCATAGTTTAAATATCAGGAGACTCTCACTCTTCTTCTCTTAAATAGGCTTAGTAGCTTAGTAAGGGATGTGCTGTCATAT
>LZPO01108287.1:75378-86851 GCA_001675575.1 Neotoma lepida | reverse complement strand
GAAGGAAATGTATAGTAAAATTAAACTAAGCAAACCATAGTATAGTATAAGAGTTTATGAAGAAAAACACCAGAGAGTGGAATTGTGTGGTGTAGGCAGGACCACTACCCCTTTTTAACATAAGATAGTTATAGAAGGTCATGCCCTAAAGATAACTTAAGGAAAAATATGAAGAAAGAACATTCCAAGCAGAAGGAACAGAAGGCACGTAAGCCCCCAATGAGGGAGGTGAGTGAGATCCCATGGTAGCTGAAGTGAGTTTTTCAATGACAAGNAGTAGGGGATAAATTAAAGAGGAGATGCCTTATTAGTACCTACCAGGACAGTGTAGTTTATTCCTTGTGAGATAAGAAGTCATTGTATGCAATGCTGTGATGACAATTTCATTAAAAAGAACTATGCTGGGTGTCAGGTAGACTGATAAATAAATGTAGACCCAAGAAAGTCTATTAGAGGGCAGTGCAAGTATCTGAGAGGAGGGATGAAGACTTGGACTAGGGAACACTAGAAGCAATGGAATGAAGAATCAGATTTTGGAGATTTGAAGGGGAGAAAAACTAAGTTGTTGGGTGGACTGGAGATGGGGTGTGAGAACAAGAGGAGTCAAGGGTGACTGCAATAATTTTTTTCTTGAACTTCTAGAAAGTTTTGACATTTTATATTTGATATGATTAAATATCTATAGAGATAATATAGAGAGGTTTTATGTATGTACATCTCAAACTCATTGGTTATCTCAAAATTGTGCTCCAAATTATTTGTAACTATATTTCATATTGTAGTAACAACAGGTGTAATTGTCAATTATTTTCATTTTGTTAATCTGATGGTATATTGCTGTCTCTATCTGTGTATTCACATTTATAACCTACTGGCTGATGGTGTTATTGGTATATTTTCCCAAACCATCATAGTCCACAAATGGACTGGTTCCCCACACAGGTACCCTTACTAAGCTAAAGATCCATGGTACATGTTTTGTGATTTTTCTTGAGGGAATGGAAACATCCACAGACATTGTTGCATGGATTTCGTATGAATAATCTTATTGCTTTGGCTTTTGATAAGGATCGAGGTCTTGTTCATATAAATTACTTGGAGGAACTGGAGGTGCTGAGTTTTAATTATAAAAAGAAAGAATTCAATTACTCATAATTACATATATTAAATAAAACTATACAAGGTTAATAAGGATGATCTAATAGGCATCAGTTATGAGGAACTGCTTCTGGAATATTAAAGCATGTGCTGGATGCCTTTTTACTGTAGTAGGTAAATGTTTGTGGTAGTTTAAATGTAATTGGCCCCCATAAACTCATAGGGATTACCAGTAATAGGAGATATGGCCTTGTTTGAGTAGGTGTGGCCTTATTGGAGGAAGTGTATCACTATGGGGGCAGGCTTTGAGGTCTCCTATGCTTAACCTATGCCCAGTGTGGACACAGATTCCTTCTGCTGATTGCAGATCAAGATGCTTAACTTTCAGCTCCTTCTCCAGCACGATGTCTGCCTGCACGTTGCCGTGTCCCACCATGATGATAATGGACTAACCCTCTGAAACTGTAAGCCAGCCACAGTTAAATGTTTTCCTCTGTAAGAGTTGCCATGGTGATGGTATCTCTTCACAGCAATAGAAACCCTAAGTAAAACCATGTTTGAAAATATTTTCCCCTTTCATATATGTATACATTTACCTTACAATTATCTGAACATGAAAGTGTATAGACTTCTGTTCATAACTAGAAGGCTTAGCTTTCTTTACAGCTATTAAGTGGAGAATATGCACACTCTTTTAAAGTGTATGTTGACTAATGCTTGTTAATGTATTGAAGAAAAGAAGGCATGATCATGAAGAATTGTGGCTTTCTTTATGTAGAAAATATTTTAGAAACATCACACTTCCATTTCTTCGATTTTTAAACATGGTAGTTCCCCTCACTTCTACCTCTGGAGATTGTCAGTGAGCCAGAAACAGCCATTCAGTGGTGAGCCCTTCTTATGGACCCAGANCACAGGCTAAGGAATAAGAACACCTGGCTTACTTTCCAGGCTCTGTGCTTAATTAACCACTTNTAATTATCATATATATGATATATATATGATATATCATATATAATTATCATATATGATTCATTATCATATAGTTTTGTATCTTAGGCCTCTAAGACATAATTGTTTAAAAGATACAATTGTTGTTAAACATAATTTTAAAAGCAGAAAGTGGGCCAGGCACGGTGGCACACATCTTTAATCTCAGAACTACGGAAGCAGAAGAAGGCAGAGCCGTTTCCTTATTCTGATGCCAGCACAAATGCAGTACTAAATCTGCCTCATTTCATCAGAACTGAATGTCCATTCCTTGCACTCCTCTGTGTTCTTCTAGAGCCGTGGTCTTGCTGTTTACCTGCTTAGACTATTGAAAATTCAAGTTTCTCACTGTGTTCTGGTCCTGATTGTGCATTCAGTAATCAGTCTCTTTTGGGATTTTGCCCATTGATTGCTTCAGATTCCTTGACACTCCCTTCATTTTCCCAAGTAGACAATCAGCTACTTCTGGATCCTGAGAAGGTGCCCTGCCAACCCACTAGGTCTTAACTAATATATAGGACAGTATCACCAGACTGATACAGGCTGAGCCAGGTTCCAATGTCCCAGTGTGAGCACTTTTTATTAAAGGTTTTCTTCCTTACACAAAATAGCCTTCACCGAAGATTTTTCCATTAAGACCATNGTATGTCTCACGTGGTCAATAAAGTTTAATGATCTTGGAGTTTGGTGTACGTCCAAATGCATGATCAAGATGCTCAAGATCCCTAGACTGGAATGAAAACAGAACATCCTACCTCATTGTGCATTTATACTCTTTTTCTGAAAGCAAAATAAAACAAAAATGAACTCTAAAGGATACAAGATGATCAGTTAACTAAACAACAGGCAATGCAGCATCTGACCAAAAATTTAATGATTGCAGAAAGAGACAGTTTGCAATGTCTAATGAACATTGGTCATTGGTTTTGGTACACTTGAGAAAATCATTATTGATACTGTTCTAACACTAACTTAATGCCTAAACCCAGAAAGTCCCCTCATCCCAAGAATCCCAGGCATGATTTTAATGTTCAGTTAGAGCTACCAAATGATTGAGTCCTTTGGTGCTAAGTGTCATGCTTTTGGTCAGTTTTGAAACGTCACGTATTTGCTCTGTATCACCTTTGGGAGAGGCCCTTTTGGACATGCATGTAAATTGCACCATATAGCTTTAAAACGAGTAGCACTACTTTGAATTGCATATGGATANATTTCTCACTGATTATTTGGCCCTAAAATGGATAGGTTTTAAAAAAGCTGAAATAGAATCTGAAAGAAACAATTAAGCTGCTATGGAAAATACATAAATGCAGACTACAGACTAGCCAAGTAAACACATTTAAGAAGGTTTGTACCGCCCCCTGCTGTCAGTTTCTTTAAAATATCAAAAATTACAGTAAAAATGGACACCAAATTCGCAGGTAAATAACACAAATGCTTTGTTCTGAGCAATGATTGTGAAGTAAGAAACCAATGCTACCGATGTGTGTGTGAACACACACAGAAAAGCCCAAAGCATAAAGTCTGTTTTGACTTGTAGCCACCCTTGTCTACTTCATTATTTTTCTAATTAAATTATTTGAATTTGCTTTTACGAATTCACATAGTTTGGCTAATACATTCAAATAAGTCAATGAATGCTCGCTTTCATAGTCTAATCCTGACTTGCAATTAAGAAATGAGATATAACAAAGAGACCGGGTAACACTAGGGGCAAAGCCACAGTAATTCGTTATTGTTTTACATATGATTTAATTCAACCATCATAAAATAGAATGCGATTTCTTATTACACGTTCTATCTCACAGATAGAGACACTGAGTCCCCGAAGTGTCTTGATTTAAGTGACAGAGGGAGTCCAAGGAAGACTTCTGATTGTAAGCTCTGCAATATAGGCCTAAGGTTCCTCTCCTAAACGTTTTTTGCACAGGTGAAGGTATACATCCTGTAATTCAAAAGGAAGAGTTTATAGAAAGGGTAACGGATATGGTGCAAGGCTTTTTGGACCCTTGGTCTGCACTCAACCCACTATCGTCTCTGGCTGGGTCCTGCTCTAGTGTCCAAAACGAAGCTCAGCGGTGTTCTGCACTTAGTTTACTGTTCTTCCGTACAGGAATTCTGCCTACTCTGGTTGCATAGCTTCAGAGATGCGGGTGTTGTGTTTGTCCTTAGTTAATACGGCCATTGGGTACACGTCTTGGACTGATGTCTATGTGAGTTTCATCTCTGCTTGGTCTCCGTACACTTTCATCTCGGCACCTCTGGGTAACTTCTAGCTTTGGAATTAATTTTTACCTTCTTCAGTGACTCATGACCAAAAACATACTTTTCTCCATACTTTGATAAAAAATTTTCCCATTTTACACCCCGTAGGTTCTGGGAAATCTAGACTCCTCTATAACAGCCTGCTGGTACTTNTCATTGCCTCCTCAAGCCCATGGCCTTTTCTTTGAGTACACAAATTGGCGCCTGGCAACAGCAAAATACGTCCCACCGGGGACACCTGGTGGTGCTGGCTATTTGCTTTTGTCTGGCAAGTGATTGAGAAAATTCTACTGCAGAAACCAGAGGACTAACAATGCAAGAACTCGCTCCTCTTCTCCCTGAAGTAACACCGGAAGTCAACAAAATCACTCGACCTTCGTAATAAAAAGTTCTTACCTGACTCGGGGAGCTGGGTTTCCTGTGACTCGACACTCCAGATAAACTCTGCTTCCTTCGGCGACTTCTTGGCTCCTCAGCTTCTGGATGAACCGAGGTGCAGAGGACAAGTGGCGGGCTTTCTGGGGCTGTGGGTGAGGGATGTGGGTGTGTGGCAAGGCCTCTTCTGGAGTCTGTTTGGCCTGGTAGCAAAGGCTGCTCTGCGGTAGCTTGACCTCTGCTTCTATCTCCTGTTGGTCTAGCTGGTGGTCTCCAGTGGGGCTCTGGCTGGCTGAGGCACTCATTAGAGTTGATGGCTGATTTTTAGGAGACAGATACCCACTGTCTGGTGATGAAGACTCACCATTTGGGCTTCTGTTTCTTGGCTTGGCTGCCTCTCTAAATATGGATGTCAGTTCCTCAATGAAACTAGCCGCCTTGTCGCACAGTTGGCTCTGGGGGCCAGCTTTGCTTTGCTGGGCAGCTTTGGGCTTTGCACTTGGATTGGGAATTTTTGCACCTCGTTTTTCAGCCTTGCGGAGGCTCCGGATGTAGCTGGGTCTGGCCAGCAGGGGTGACACCCCAGGTTTCCTTCTTGAAGCTGGGGAAGTGATCCCTTCAGCTTGCTCTCCTGCCAGAGGCTGGACAGGTGCTGGCCTGTTATGCTGAGGTCCTTCCGAAGGAGTCTGCTCGCTGGATTTGGTCTCCTCGTGGGAAGGAGTTTCGCTGAGGCTTACAGGAGATTGGCTGAAAATCTGCGAGATCTCCTTTTCTGAGTCAAAATCTTCAGGTTCAGAGTTGTCTATAGCTCTGCGGGCCAAGTCAAGACTTTTGTTTATTTCTTCCTGGCTGAGAAAAGCAGAGAGCCCTGGGAAGAAGTCAGCACTTTTGCTCTCTTCCTGCACGTCTGATAAGGAATCATAGAAGGAGTCGTGGGAGGAAGTCTCTGACATATTTGAGCAGTCTCCACACACTCGTTGCTTGTAGTCGGAAAGCTGGAGGGAGGCACAGGAAACCTGTGTTCNTGCTTTCTGAAAGACAAAACGGAATCTCCATCAGAGTTAAAATCCTTCCCTGATTTGTTTTATATCACTAGTAACAACCAATCTGAAGAAACATTAAGGTGAACCAATATAACAATCTTTTTTTAGTCCGCAAATTGGAAGAAAGGTCAACTATTCATGTGTTTACGACTTACAACTAATTAATATTTATTTTAGGTTTTTGAGATATTATCTTGCTATGCAGTTCAGCCTGGCCTCGAACCGGCAATCTTCCTGTCTCGTTGTCAGGTCTCAGACCTACAGGAGTGGATTACAATGCCTGGCATGGTTTGTAATTTCAGGTTAACATACACTCTGTAAGTGAGCACAAAGCATCACAAATGATTCAAGAAGATGAGGTCTTCAGCAGGCACACAGCTTACACATATATCTCATCACATACCTCATCAGTGGTCTCATTTCAACAATGCTTTCAGATAAGTGTTTGATAATATTAGTAACTCTGACTGTCCTAATTTGGTTTCTGTTGCTAAGATAAACACTATGACCAGAAGCAACATGGGCAGGAAAATGTTTATTTGGCTTATAGGTCAAAGCCATCGTGGAGGGAAGCCAAGGCAGAGCCTCAAGCAGGAAACTGGAGGCAGGAACCAAAGCAGAGACCATGAAGGAATGCTGCTTGCTGACTTGCTCTCCATTGCTTGCTCAGCTCATTCTTTTACACAACCGAGGACCACCTGCCCAGTAGTAGCACCACCCACAGTGGCCGAAGCCTTTTCATATCAATTATAAAACAAGAAAATGACCACAGACATGTCCACAGGCCAATCTGTGGAGTCACTTTCTCAATGGAGGCTGCTCTTCACAGGTGACTCTGGTTTGCATCAAAATGCAATTAGCATACTGATTTTGCTCATATGGGCCTACTCCATAAAAGACAATTGAACAATTTCAATTTTCATTCATTTAATGAGGATAACTAGAAAGATCAAATATTTATGTGTTTATAACTTCTGATGTATTTATTTATTTATGTCTCAATAAATTGTCTCACCCTTTCTTTGTGCACAGTCATCTTCATTTGTATTTGTTCATCCAACATTATTCCAACAATGGCAATACTCACTAACTTCCAGGTACTGAGAGCATGTGTGTGCTCCATACCAAGTATTCCCAAACTGTTCTCTCAAGGGACAGGCTGAATAAATGTATGTGTTTTAAACTTTGTGGCTGTACCACCCCGTTATATACTAACTGGAATGTTAGCATGAAACCAGTCATAGATGATACAAAAATGAATGAGCATGAATATGCCCACAGACTTTATTTGTGGATACTGATACTTAAATGTTCATTTTNAAAAGTTATAACTAATATTTTTGTTTTATTTTTTATTTGGAGATGTGTCCAACTATGTAGTCCAGGCTGGCCTTGGATCTTCATTTCTCCAGCCTCAGCCTACCAAAGGAGTTGGGATTATAGATACATGTAATGTCTGGCCTTCAGATTGTTTTTTAAGGATTTATTTTATTATTATTATTATTATTATTATTATTATTATTGTGTGTGTGTGTGTGTGTGTGTGTGTGTGTGCGTTTGTGTGTGAGTGTGTGTGCAGGTGCTTGGTGCCCTGATTGGCTAGAATAGGGTGTTAGATTCTTTAGAGCTAGAGTTATTGGAGTTATGAACTACCCTACATTGGTGTTCAACTAGAAGACTAGAGTCTTCTGAAAGATCGATAAAGATTCTTAACCACTGAGTCATCTATTGAGCCCCAAAGAGTTTTTGTTTTTCAGTTAAAAAAAAATCCAGTTTTCAGTTTTGTACATAACATATCAGTAGGATGGATTAACTCCAGAGGGTAATGTTTGCTGACTGCCTTTTGACCCAGAATAATGACATAGTCATTCCATTCCAGAGTTAAAATGTCACATGGGGTAATAAAGTAGAAAGATCAAGTCATTAAACAAGTGACATGAAGTTAATAGAAAAATTGGATAGAACTTCAAACAAAAGTTGAAGAGTGCCTAGTAGTAATGGGGGGAGTATAGCCTAGTCTTAAAGACAACTGTGTTCAACAAAGGACATTTATCTGGGAATATCATCAGAATACAACAAAGGGTGCTTNAGTATCTTGGACATCAATTTAAATTCTCCTTTTGCTCANTCTGAAGCAAAGGGTCTCCTGTCACTCTGTGACTTTTTTTTTTCTACATATTGCTTATAGGATCGTAGGAAGGAAGGTTGGAAAGTCCCCAAAGTAATCTTTCCTTCACAATTGAGTTTAGAAGTCACCAAAGGAAGCTACATAGTGAACTTCAACATTGTTAAGTTTGCTGGTAGTAACCTGCTGGGGGTGGGATATGCCCCAGAAATGTGTCTAATGAGGCATGAATTGGGCCAATGCACTTGAAGCAGCTTTCCATCTAAGGAAATCTGATCTCAAAGGACATTCTGATGACTAGTCTTAATTGTCAACTTGATAGAATTTGGAACCACCCAGGACACACGCCTCTGAGCCTGTTTGTAGGTGTTTACTGAAAAGGTTAACTGAATGAAGAAGACCTAACAGTGGGCAGTACATTCCAGCTGATGGCCCAAATATGATGAGATTCTGAGTAAAAGGAATGTTGCTCTCTGCCATCCCATCCTCCCAGCAAGTGCATCTATCTCTGGTGTTGCCATCCTTCACTGACAATAAAGTCCAATTTCTTTAAATCTCCCATGAAGAGTAAATATCAGCTACTCTCCAGGGAATTTCCAGGTCTTCAGAAGTGGGTTGCAACACTGGAATTTCTGAGGCATCTAACTTTGATAACTGAGCAAATCCTAAAACTTGAGCAAGTCCTCTTCTTATCATGGTACCCATTTTATCAATTCCGTGTTACTCTATCTAGTTCAGTGGCTCTCGAACTGTGGGTTATGACTTCTTTGGCGGTTGCAGATCAAATATCCTGCATTTTAGATATTTATATTACAATTCATAGCAGTAGCAAAATTGCAGTTATGAAGTAGCAACAAAATAATTTCATGGTTGCAGAAGTCACTACAACATGAGGAGCTGTTAAAGGGTCTCAGCATTAAGAAGGCTGAGAACTACTGCTCTAGTTCCTTTGTCTTGTTTGTGCTACAGGATGGAACCATCTTAATTGTTCTCTTCATGGAGAAAGTGTGTGTTCAGTCCACTTTGAATATGTAAATGTATTTTGTTTATGAGCAGCAGGCAGNTAAACTATAATTTTGAGATGACAGAATCACAACAAAATAATCAAGTATAAAACAAATACGCATGTAAGACTTTATTTAGCTAATTAATGATGAAACCATTAAGAGTTTACAACCGCTTCAAAGAAGGCGCTGAAGACTAGACACATATGCAAGTGATTATGAATGCTTCAATTTCTTGGTAGACTTGCAACTGGTTAATATCTATAGAACAATAAAATCCATGTTTTGAGTCATACAGAAAGCAAGTCAGTACTATTTTCACTATAAAAATAATTTGTATATCTGTGAACAAGTATAATTTGCATTGCCAACAGATTTCTACAATGTAAAGATTTATAAGCTTACCTAAAGATGATGCAAAGCAGAGATCCCTGAGGAATCAAATGTCTAGCAGCAGAGCCCACCCAGTATTTTATTGAAAGAGAACCCCAAATGCCTGTTTAGTTAAGAGCCATTTATCATCTGTCCTGAGAAGGCAGGTTGGTTTGTTCAGCACAAAGCTCCTAAGCATGATCATCGAGTATTGTTGATAACATTTGGGCACAGTAAGCTCTTACTGTGAGGAGGAGCAGTATCAAGCAATGTGAACCTAGAAGATTCAAGAAGATTGGAAGAGAGAAAATCTTGGTAAAAGTATGCTTGGGTACTGTGCTGGCTAGTTTTATGTCATCTTGATACATGTAGTTAGAAGTGTAAGAGAGGAGGGAGCCTCAGGTGAGATAATGCCTCCATAAGATCTAGCTGTAAGCAAGACTGNAGAGCATTTTCTTAATTAGCGACTGGTGTGGGTGGGTCCAGACCATTGGTGGTCCTGGGTTCTATAAGCAAGCAGGCTGAGGAAGCCATGAGGTGCAAGCCAGTAAGCAGCATTCCTCCTGGGCTCTGCATCAGCTCCTGCCTCCAGGTTCCTGCCCTGTTTGAGTTCCTGTGTTGACTTCCCACAGTGATGGACTATCACCTGAAAGTGTAAGAGGAATAAATCTTTCCTCCCCAAGTTCATCTGGCCATGGTGTTTCATTATAGCCATAGAACAGTAACTAAGACATGTACAAAGGCAAAACAGATTTTATTTTTGCATCTTTGATATTTTCTTTTTCCTTGGAAGAGAAGCCAATATGGTTATGATCTGTGGAAGTGATTTTATTTAAAATATTGAGCTTGGGACTAGAATAGATTGTCTACCACACCTAGAACAAGCCAAGATAAAAATCCAAGTAGATTATTGAAACAAGATTTTGATTCTTGCCGGGCAGTGGTGGCGCACGCCTTTAATCCCAGCACTCGGGAGGCAGAGGCAGGTGGATCTCTGTGAGTTTGAGGTCATCCTGGGCTACCGAGTGAGTTCCAGGAAAGGCGCCAAAACTACACAGAGAAACCCTGTCTCGAAAAAAAAAAAATTGATTCTTGAAGTGACACACTTGAGACACGAACTGGGCACTTTCATAGATATGACTATCCATGAAAAAGAACCACCTACTTAACATGTGTTTACTGAACATCACCACCTGCTGGGGACACACACACACACACACACACACACACACACGTTCAAATATATATATATATTCAAATTCAAATATATATGTATTCAAAGATATATATATCTTTGAAAAGGATAAGCTTTTAGCTTTCATGAACTTAACAGATGTGATTCAAGCATAAATACATACAATTTAATGCACCAAGTAGATGATAAGAGAAAAATAAAATATTAGAATACCATCTTGAAGGAAAACAATTTTTCATGGGAGAGACGGAGCTGAAAGAGTGACACGTGGTGACTGAGCACAGAGATGATACACACAGAGTTTTTCCAACAGCATGGATCATTTTGTTAACTTATGTGTCATGTGCAGAGCAATATATTTTAAAAAACAAGTTCGATTTTGATTTGAGCCTTTTGTACTTGAGGGGTCTCTGGTCTTCCCCAGAAGGCAATATGAGATATTAGTCTAGAGCTCAGGAAAGGAGAGCAGAGCTGGGCTGGGAATCCCTAAGCCACAGAAAATGTTGCAAAGAAAGAAAGGAGGAGAGAAAAGAATTCCCCAGGAGCTCTGGCAGAAAACAGAACAGGGAACCCCGGAAACTGGAAAAGAAGGTATCTCTTGGAGGAGACAGTGGCCCTTTAGCTGTAGCACCTGGGAACACTCAACAGTGCTGGAAAGAGCAGTTTGGGTGTCTACAACAGAGACTGAAATCAGACTGCTAGAAAAATATGGAAAGTACAGACTAAGTACACTCAACGGCTTGCAGATTTATAGAGAAAAGTCGTGGAAAAGGTGGTCCCAGAACCGAAGGGGAGAATCTAGCAAGGAGGGTTTTTTCTTTTCGTTTCTTTCTTTCTTTTTTTGTTTATTTTGTTTGTTTTTAGTATATAGTATTAAATATGTTTAAATATTAATGGAGTTAGTGAGCTCACAGAAGGACATAAAGCATGTGTGTTAAGAAGTGGGGATGACTTGTAGTCATTGTGTCCAAAGATTTGAGAAGATGATTATAATACAAAGGGGATA
>LZPO01108287.1:60520-74863 GCA_001675575.1 Neotoma lepida | reverse complement strand
ACACACACACACACACACACACACACACACGCACGTGTATGTCTGTCTCTTATACACATCTAGATGTGTATAAGAGACAGGGAGAGGAGAGGAGAGGAGAGGAGAGGAGAGGAAAGGGGAGAGAGAAAGAGAGAAGATGAATATCTGTATAAGTCTGCAACTTTAAAAAAAAAGGCCCCTAGCTTGAAATTGCTGTACAGTTGGGAATTTACAAGGACAGGATATGTTTGAAACAGCGGTTAGGAAAGGAAGCAGTTCTGTGAGGATGATTTACCAGCAGAGGTGGAGCCTTAACTGAAATGAGATGTGATGTATTCATGGTGACATTCTTTGGAGTGACCAGGAAATTCTCTCTAGCAGAGTTCAGCAGTCCAGGGACAGGTGTAGGGGACAGAANGTNCAGGTCTTGACAGTCAGGTGACATGGAAGGAGAGTGGGCACAGTCCCTGAGAAATCAATGCTCCGTTGGGATTCATGGGTAGAAGTTTGATTTTAAGATTAAGGTGGAATAAATTAAGTGTGCAGTCAGAACAATGGAGGGAGGTGCTCAGGAGGAGGTATGGGCGGAGCAGTGCTGTTCCATACCTTAGAGAGAGCTTGTCAAATCGAATCCTGGTTTCAATTTTAAAATAATAGTGTTATTTCTTTTTAAATGAATAAAAATAAGGTATATGATATGACAGTTACAATAGCCTGTGTTTAAAGTGTAGAATTTGAGATTTGATGGGGATGTACATGGTGGAATTCTTACAGTGATCAATCATTACAGTAGACTTAATCATCTTGTGGAGTTCAATTTTCTTTCCTTCTGCCTGAGAACAGTTAAATTTACCAACTTTACTGAAGGTAGTCTAGGACTATGTCACAGACAGCCTTTTTTTGGAATAATGTCAGTGCTGAGTAGTTGAAACAGTAGCATATATATGTGTGTGTATACACACACACACACACACACACACACACACGCACGTGTATGTATGTATATTCCACAAAAGTTAGAAGTTTATCTAGATTTTTATTTTTTAAAAACTGGCCACCCACTGCTAAGAACATTAGCTACATAGTGAATCCATACATAAAGACTAGTAATAGTCAATGGTGACCTTACTAATATTGGTCATGGCTAATGGTGGGCTGCTCCCCTGGAAACAGGCATTGCACCAAGAATCAGTGTGTAACCTACGATTCTCAGCAAGCACCAGGCTTGAAAGAAGGCAGGCAGATCTGCACAAGAGAGCCAACACTCAGCCCCGCATGGCTGCACATGCCTGTAGTCCAGCACTCAGGAGGTGGGAAGCAGTGGCAGCAGGTCTGAGGCCATCCTGCGCTACAGAGAGTTCCAGGCTAGCCAGGGATCAACACTGAGACCCTCTGTCTCAACATCCTTGCCCTCAGAAGAGAACCAAGATTCATATCCAGTGAGTCCAGAGCCCAGTGCTAACCATGTACTTTAGCATGATTACATTGTAGTGCTACAGGCAAGATTCCTAAACCATATCATATTAATAAAGCAAGCTCCATCCATCACTAACGCCCTTATAATTTAGTATAAGATGAGCATACTGTAATGTGTTTTAAAGCTTCAGGGAAAGCATTGTATAAGGAAGCTTAAAGCCAACCAAGTGATGAAAAGCAGTAGATTCTTATTGTTAAATAGGGAGTGTTTGCTGCAGGCACATATTATCTCACCTGCTTACTAACTCATGTTTTGGTTTTAAAGAGGCTTCACCTGATGGGATCCAGTTGTCTGGATTAGGTGCCGTTTAAAAACTGCTTGCATAGTGAAAAGTGAAATAATAGCATGATTGCAAAGCTTCCCTGGAGTTCCTTTTCAGTGCAGTTGTTGTTGCTGGAGCGTGTACACGGTCTGGGAAAATGCTCACCCAACGTGGATGAACAAGAGAGGTTTCTAGGTGGCCCGGGTTCACTGGAAAATTGTGCTTCTGAGACTTTTTGTGTCAGTCAGCATCACATAATAAAAAGGCCGTCTTCAAAAGGGGTNATACATGGCTGCAAACATCGCCTTTATTTCCCCAAGATTTCATGTTGAATGCTAAGTGATTCTCTTTCTAATCCGGGGCTGTGGTGAGAGATGCAGACTATGAGGCAAACTGACAAGGCCCACTTACGTTGCTTTTGCTCAATAAAGAGAGAAGGAGAGAAAGGCAGAAAGAAGCAGGCAACTGCTTCTCCTTCAGTGAGCAGCACAGATGTCTCAGGGAACAAAGAAGTCCTTTGCAGCTTTTGAGTTTCTCTAGTCCCGACTACTTCCTTTTCGGTAGTTTGAGTTGCCTGAATGTCTTTCTTCTTTTCATTCCTCCTCAATTCAGTTTAGCTTAACTGTCATCTCTCCCCAAACTCCCCTAAGCTACGATTCTTCTCTGATTTCTTGGAATGTGTGCAGTTCTAGGTTCTTCCCCACAGGGGAAATGGCTGCTCCGTGGCCTTGTCCACGTTACTCATTGTCATGATTCTCTCTTCCGCTTCGGGTCATAGATAGAGCATGGAGTAGATGACAGTGGTGTACGGGTGCGACGAAAGCTTTCAGGAGGATGAAGTGTGGCAGGAAGTTTTTCTTCTTCAGGGATTTTTAATGATCCAGCATTAGGGATTGACTCAATATAAAATAATAACCATATGGAAGAACACGACAATTGGCTAATATTAAAATCCATTAAGCAATTTGCAGCAGGGATCAAAGACGGTGAGTGAGACCATATTTACAAAGTCCATGTACTTTTATATTTTATATTTTCATGAATTTGCATACACTGTTCATTTTGCTTAAAATGCCCTCCTGTATTTCTCCATCCTTCCCCGTTTCCTACCAGTTCACCTGCACAAAGGATTTTCTTTAATTCCGTGTCCTTTAAACAGTTTCTAGAATTCTCTGGTTAGTACAGTTTGATTCTAGGTACTTTGAAGAATATTTCAGCATTGCATTTACCTTATTACACACACACACACACACACACACACACACACACACACACATATATACATATATATGTATATATATATATATATATTTTTTTTTTCTTTCAGTCCTGGGCACTGAACCTAGGGCCTTGAGCATGCTAGGCAAGCATTCTATCATTGAGTTACACCCCTAACCCCAAATAAGTGTGTATAGATATTGGAGACCTTTTTCTCATGGGCTGTGAGCACCATGCAGGCAGGAGATGTGGCTGGAGTCTTCCCACAGCTAGTGTTTACCATGTTGGACCACAGACTCCAATGAAGAAAAAATCAGAAATCTCTAGCATTGCCAACAGGTTTTGAACTTTGTTTTGGGATTGTGGGGAGGAGTGACGGAAACCAAGGGAGGATACTGGAAATGTGTTATCATTTCCCCCCCTCTCAGGACCAGAGCCCCACCTGTAGCATTTCAAATATATCGTCTTCATTAAATACTCTTCTTCTGTGGACCCTGAGTTTAAAAATTCCCTAAAATGTTTTCTGCATTTACTTATTTGTGTGAGAGTATGTATGTGTGGAGGCCAGAGGACAACTTTGGAGTCAGTTCTTCCTTCCACCAAATGGGCCCTTGGGATTAAACTGAGGTTGGAAGGCTTGGAACACTGAGCCATCCACTGACCCTAAAAATTGATTTTGAGTGTCATATATAGACATTAAAAATGTCCATTTAGCCAGGTGGTGGTGGTGCACATCTTTAATTTCGGCACTTGGCAGGAAGAGGCAGGAGGATCTCTCAGTTTAAGGCCAACGTGGTGTACTGAGTGAGTTTTGGGACAGCCAGGGCTACTCAAAGCACTTTTATCTTGAAAAACAAAAACAAAACAAAAATGTCCATTTAAAGGATGCCAGGTAATATTTGATATATTCATACATCGATTGTTGTTTTAATCAGACTATACCTGTTTATTAATACTGTTATAGTTTCTCCTTCTTTCATAGTCTTCCTTGGTACTCACCTTAGTTACTGTGGTAGTGTGCTTTGATCCTAGATTTTTTTTTTTCTAGTATAGATTTCTGCTTTGTCATTACCACAAGGCTTATCAAATACACCTTTCTGGGACTGAGGAGACAGCTCAGCGAATAAAGTGGTTGCTGTGTAAATGTTAGGACAGGAATTTAGATTGCCAGGACCCATGTGAAAGTGTCCTGGGAAGGTCTGGTGGCTGTCACCTATATGCCAGCACTCAAGGACCAGAGATAGGGGAATCCCTGAAGGAAGTTGGTTTGTTATATTACCTAATCAATGAGTTCTGGGTTCAATTAAGATACCCCAATCTCAATCAATGATGGAGGATGACCCTCCTCATCAGCTTCAGAACACACACACACACACACACACACACACACACACACACACTATAAACATGAGTACACACCAGGATTTACTTGTGCTCCCCCACACATGTGAGCATACCACCCCAAATACACACAAAAATATTTTATTCATAGAAATCTATTTTTAAATAACAGCAACCTAACATGCTTATTGAGATACAGACAGAAACAAAGAACAAGAGGCAATAAACTACTAGAATATGGTTATATGATCTTAGTTAATTTCTCCCACGTTTTGAATTTTAGTGTCCCATTTTGCATTTTTTTCTTCTGCATGCGTTGGGGTTGTTGGTAAGCACATGCATAGTATGTGTATGGAGATCAGGTACTTCCTTCCCGTTGAGACAGGTCTCTCACTGGCTTGGAACTTCACACATAGGCCAGGCTAGCTGGCCCCCAAGTTTCCAGTGGACCATCTCTCTCTGCCTTTTAACTCCCCATCACTGAGATTTGCTGTGTAATAATCCTGTGCACTGTGAAAATGTGTTGCTCTCATTGTTAATAAAAAGCTGATTGGCTGATAGCTGGGCAGGAAGAGAGTGGGCGAGACAGCCTGACACAGAGAGAATGCTGGGAAGAGGAAGGGCAGAGTCAGGAGAGAGAAACAAGGTGGACAAGCCATACTGAGAAAAAGTTCCAAGCAACGTGGCAAAGCATAGATAAGAAACATGGGTTAATGTAAATGTAAGAGTTAGCAAGTAACAAGCCTGAGCTATCAGCCTATCATTTACAATTAATATTAAGACTCTGAGTGGTTATTTGGGAG
Source organism: Neotoma lepida (assembly GCA_001675575.1). Lineage (NCBI taxonomy): Eukaryota > Metazoa > Chordata > Mammalia > Rodentia > Cricetidae > Neotoma > Neotoma lepida. The sequence goes on along the minus strand of LZPO01108287.1, from coordinate 69,783 downwards.
CGGGCAGTAGGGACAGGAGAACTCCGCCTACAGAAATTCCAGGTGTATGCCATGGGCCCACTGTTTTACAAGGGGATCTGAACTCACTTTCTCACACTTTTGAGGTGAGCACCTTAGTGATTGATCCATCCCTCTAGTCTCCATTTTGCATTTCTAGGTTGCCTGTCATGTGTTAACATAATTATTGTTTTAATTATATTTTTAGGTTCTATACTAGAGATAGCTTATGCATCTCATTTAAATATTAGCATATTCTGAATTTTTATAATTACTCTTTCCATGNATTTCCTATGTCCTCTTTTTAACCATTAGCATGTCCTTCCTCCAGTTTAAAGTTCTTCCTTTAGTATGCCTTGTAGTCACATGTGTTGGATATATATGTATTTATTATATTTGTTTATCTGGGAAAGTCTTTGCCATTCCTAAAGGATAGTTTTGCTGAACACTGAATTTTTTTGATAACTTTTTCTTTAGTACTGTGAAAAATCTCATGCTACTTTCTTCTAGACTATTAAGTTTTTGTTGGGAAATTGGCTGTCAGGTAAACTGCNACATACCTACATAATTACCTGTTTCTCTTCTCTCACAGCCTTGAGTGTTTTATCAATCTGTTCCCCTTGAGACCTTTATGTTAAGAGACCTTCATTATAAGATGTCTTGGGGTAGAGCTCATTTAGTTACATTTGACCTGTGATCTCTGACCTTCCTGTGTGTATGTGTATATTTGTGTCTTTCTCCAGGTTTGAGAAGTTTTCTGTTATTATTTCTACTTCCTCTCTTTGGTGTTCTCANATACTCTTTAGACTGACGTANCTGATCACTGCTGTCTTCATGTTGTACCCAAAGCCATGCAGATCCTCATCCCTTGTCTCGCTTTTCCCTTTTCCAACTGTAAATGTGGGTAGCCTGTCTTCATGCTACTGTTTTTCCTTCTGTTTACTCTCCCTCCCGTGGAGGCCTCTGATGCCCTTCAAATTTTACTGAGTGTATTTTGAAGCCCAAGAATTATTGCTTGATTTTTTTTTTAATTCTTCTGTCCTTTAAGTTTCTCTTTTAGACTACTGAAACTTTCCTCTATTTTCTTCAAGCTCATTGAGCTTCATGATGCTATTTTCAACTGTCTGAGACTTCTCCCACACTGGTTACTGCCCGGTATCTCATTTTATGTGTTTTCTGGCCTTATTTTGATTATTGAGTGAGGGGATGGTTTTCTTTTAAAACCTCAAGATGCTTGTTGTCATGTAATATTGTCTTTACTTCTGTCTTCCTAATCTGCCATTTGTGTCCGTCCAGAAAATTCTAAGTCAACTACTTACTTTCCATGCTTCTGTAATTACTTCTGTATTTCACCACTGGATGGCACCCAGGTCCAGAATTTTCAGGGGAGTGTTGTTAGTGTGTTTTAGAAAAAAAGGGCCATCCAAAGCCAGGGTTCATAATACACTGTTGATATACTGTTCAGTAAGAATCAGGAGAGTACCCAGAAAGAGTAGTCTGATACTTCAAGAGCATCCCTTGCCTCATCCCAAGGTAAATCTAGATGCATCCATGGTTACACTTCTGTGGTCAGACGTAAGATTCTGTTCAGCTTTGGGCAGTGTCACTGCATATGGATCACGTCTGAGTTCCTGTGTCATATACATTACCATCAAAGTCACCAAACTGTGTCAATCCCTGTACAAACAGCAATATNGGGCAGCACAACACTGGGGTGGGATCAAGTTCCACACTGCTGTGGGCTGACTGTTGCTGGGGGTAAGCTCATGGCCCAAGACTGTTGTAACCAGTTACAGGAGATGCTAGCTGGAAGAGAAGCCCAGCAGACTGGGATGGTCTATCTTCCTCTAGCAATAGTTCCAGAAGCNCCCTTTCCCACAGATCCAGGGACTGTAAAAGAAGATGTGGTGGATGCAGGACTGACAGATGGTAGGTGCATGGACCCATGTCCTGATCACTCATAATGAGCTGCCTCACCCAGGAAAATTGTCACTGAAATAGACCTCTGCCCCTTTCCAGACTCCNGTTCAAATTGTTTCTCTTGCCTCTGACCCACATGGAACAGTTGAAGCTGGCATTCAAGCCGCTTGTCACCCAGATCTTCACTGACAATGCTGCCCTCTAATAGCTCTGTGCCCACGGTTCTTATCTAGTTTCCTACAGAGAATTCTCCTTGTGTCTCTATCAGCTCTCTGCCTTGGCCTTCAGTGTGGTTCCTCTGAAAAGTGCAGCCTCTTCAGCCTCTTAGAGGAGCCCTTTTGTCACACATACATTGCAGAACACGTGTAAAGATAAGCACGTATGTAGTCTAATACACGATCTAACAATTTTTGTAGTGATTAACACTGGGGAGCAGTGGGGCTGGGGAAATGAGGTTAGCAGTGTAAATCTGATGAGTTTGATCCCTGGACATCACATACAACGCTCTCTGCAGTGGTGCACATCACAATGCCAGAACTCCTGTGGCAAGATGGAAGACAGAGACTGCAGAATTACCAGAAAGCTTGCAGCCCAGCTAGCCTAGAGTATGCAGTGCAGCAGAAGAAATGAGGGAGGCCTTAAAAGGTAGAAGATGAGAACCAAGTTTTGAAAGCCAAGCTCTGACCTGCACAAGTATGCCATGGCACACACAAGAACCCCCAATTAAAAACAAACAAACAAATAAATATCAAGGAAAAAAGATTGGGGTATCATTGTTTGGTAATGANCATCAATACTAATCAGGAGTACTTCCTCAGTTAAAGCCAAAGAAATTAGTTTGGCTTGTAAATTTATTGTTATTTAATAAAGTCCAACTTTTTTTTTTTTTGGTTTTTTGAGACAGGGTTTCTCTGTGTAGCTTTGGCGCCTTTCCTGGAACTCACTTGGTAGCCCAGGCTTTCCTCGAACTCACAGAGATTCTCCTGCCTCTGCCTCCCGAGTGCTGGGATTAAAGGTGTGCACCACCACCGCCCGGCAAGTCCAACATTTTGAAAAGACAAAAACGTATCCATCTATGTCACTGACAGAACTTGCTTATGTCAGGACTGCTGACACTTTCATGTAAGGTGTATGCCACTTGCTTATTTATTTAGAAATGTGTAAGATAGTACACTAGACGTTTATCTCTAATGATTCTGACTTTTATGTTTCTTGTCAACATTCAAGAAAGCATCTCATGAGAAGCATCAGAAGCAGAAAATTGCTTATTCTGTTTTCCAGCAATTCTGGTGTGTGTTGAGCAGCTCTCTCCAAAATTCTGAAACCCACAATAGTCCAAAAGTCTAGAATCATTTAAGTGCTGAGCAGACATCACAAGTAGACCATTCCCCACCATGGAATTCTGTTGGATGCATCAAATTGTTAAAAATGATAACTAAAAACATCATGAAGAATATAATGGAACATACTTTCAGGCCACATGTGCAAAGTATATAGAAGGCATAAATGATTTTGCATTTAGATTTGGGGTCCATCTCCTAAGTAGCACATTATGTATATACAAATATTTCAAAAATTGAAAAAATTAATATCTGAGACATTTCTGGTTCTAAATATTTCACTTAAAGGGTGAGACAGTGAGAATTNTGTAAAAAATGGTAACTCTCTGTAACATATGTGACGTGGACACTAGCAAAGTTAGAATTAAATCTTGAGTCTAATATCTCAGCATCTAGTTAATAAAGTGCCTACTATGAGTTACATTTCTCTTTATAGGATAAGGAAATAGCCTTCTGAAGGACTAACATCCCAATATTCCTTTATTTTTTTTCCACTGGTGGTCCTGGGAATTGGGGTTCAGGACTTCAGGCATGCTAAGTCTCCCACCACTGAGCTACATGCCCATGATCTAACATTGTAATAGAAGAAGCATTAGAAGTAAATTAGGAAAAAATTGCCAGGTTCTGAATTTCTTACACTTAAAATGTCCTTTTATTTTTTTCTGGATTGACTTTGGACATCTGCTTTTTATGGCATACAGCTACAAATAATATGAAACACAGTAAGATAAAATGTACATTTACATTTCAGCAGCAGTGTCCATAGACCATGACTAATTGGAAGCTCCACAGATGTTGGAGAAAAGGGTGGTGACTGCCATAAGCAAAGGTTGGGCTCAGGCTTTAGTTTCCTTCAAACTGTACCACAGAAGCAGTAGCTTTGCATCACAGTGCTTTGCAAACAAATTCTTGCAGGTAAATTTTGACATGTATTCATGATGTCAATTTCTTGCTCTTAAGCAAGCATTTGGTGTTGCAAAGCTTTGAGAGGTGTAGCCAGTACCACAAGGTATCAAAGATGAGTGTCTTTGATACTCATCTACCTCTAATTATGAGCAGGCAACTTATCAGAATTCTTGTTTATTCTAAACAGATATTGCTTCCAAATGAAAGCTCCTATGATCACATATTATATTAACTTCCTGTACATATTCCACTCATTTTTTGAATTTTATAGCACTTAATTTGAAGATTATTTATATATGTAATTTTATGGCTCACAATTTCTCTTTGAATTAATATCATCTGAATTCTGTGGAATTGTGTTATACTACAAAATACAGAGCATATGGTGTTTATATGGAAGATTTTGTATATGGCACATGCACACACATGCTAACATATGAAATCTTAGCATTGCAGTCCTAGTATTTGGGGAAACATTTATTTCTAAGATCCTGAGTATGCAGATATTTGTGCATATGCATGGTTAACATACATATGTGAATATGAAAATGGAAGAAAGGAGACACGTCTATAAGTTTTGAATAACCTCGGCTTTTAGAGTTGCTGACTTTGATGCATTGTTTATCTAAAATTTATATTCATGAAACTTGGGAGAATCCTCTGTATTGTGAGTAAAATACATACACATATATGTTATCTATAGTATATCATACTATATATATATATATTATGTATGCATATACATAATATACATGTTTGTGAGAAACTTTCCAGAATAATCCTGTTGACACAAGGCACTACTGACTGTTGATATAAGAATCATTTTCACACTTAAAAGATTGCAAGAAAGACAAGGCAGACATACACAGTCAGCGTAGAGTATAGCAAAGAAGATTTCNTTCACAAACAGTAGAAGCAGGGCTTCCCATGACTACTTCTGAGATATGCATTTTCAGAGTAAATCATTTGACCCTGTAGACAACTGATGGCATATGCATCATCTTTCTACTTTAGTATTCTTATTACTCAAAACTGAAACAAAAAGGCCCAAATATTTGACCCAATGTNTGGGTAGCACTAGGAGATGGCAGACTCAGCANTGAAGCTTGCATGTAACTGCAAAGTTCCCTCTTTCCATTAGAGATACTATGCACAATTATCTTAAGAATTTAGTTAAGAGGAGAACGGCTATTATCTGTGGAATATTTTGAGAGACACCAGAGAGCTGCTAGAATCTTGAAAGAAAAACTGATGTTAGGAAAGAGACTGACTCCTAGATAATTTAGTCTTGTCTTCTATCTCTAGGTGCTTTGGAGACTTCAGAGAGGGACAGAGATGTTTCAATAATCACCTAAAAATGGTCATGTGCATAGCAATAAATATGTGAGAAGGATTGGAAGAATGCAAGCCAATCAATGAATTCTGGTTAGCTCTATGGTGGGATTTAGATAAGAGATGGAAAATTCAAGTCATAATTTTATTGTAAATGATTTTGATATCTAAAGCAAGCACTTTCATTTGCTTATTTGTAGACGCCTAAAAAGAAATAGTANTTTTTGATTAAACAATTCAATGTTGCTTGACATTTTTAATAAAACCTATCTATGAAGGTCAGTTAAGGACAAAAGCTCTGAAGTTTATTTTTATTATTTTAGAGTTGTGGCTAACACTTAGACTAATTTCTTGCTTATTATTTCCTTCTTCATTTCTTTTTGTCTCTCCCTTTTCTTTTTTCCTTTCAATAATATTTTCGTTGTTGCAAAGANCCCTGTAGGGCAAAAGCCAAATGTGAAANTATTCATAAAATCTTATGTTTGATGCAAAATGACTTTAATTGTATAATGATTTCTGAATAAATATACAAGCTCTTTTTCTTCTTGGCTATTAGATACATTGTCATTACAGGAAGATATCTCAGATTTACTCTATGGTTTTAAATACAACAATCCCCCTCTCAAAGTAAGACACTTTATTTTAATTTCTGGAACAAAATCTGACAGGTCAATCAATTCCATCACATATAACATCTTTAATGGGAAGATTTGTGGTTTTTTTCCTGGTGTCCTCTTTATTTTATCTTCTTTATATTGAATCCATTGGTAATAACTGCACATTTTATTTCTAATTTAAATCTAAATTCTGATTTAAATTCAAAATGTATTTACTAAATTTGTTCCTCTGTTCTCTACTATGATGATTTGTCAGTTGCAAATTATAGTCAGAATGCTATGTTTAGTGTTTATTTTCTTTGCTTGAGTTTCACCAGGGCCTGGCCATTCACTCTTCATGGCCTTGATCCCTAGAAGGACTCAAGAATCATACTGTCCTTCCAAGGCTCCTGCCCACCCTGTTGAAGCACTGCNGACTCTTTTCCTGGCCTTGCAGGTGTATCAGTTGGTATATCTTAAAGAATTAGACCACGCTATTTGGTAAACACAAATATTTCCTCTTCACACTTTTTTTAAGAAGAAAAAAACAAAACAAAACCAAGAAGTCACAATGGTCCTAGGGTGATCCGGAGCCTCACTGTCTTGTCAAGTGTGATCTGTGGCAATGTAAGCACCCACTTTTAGCTGCAGAACAAAGAAGCCTAGACAGAGAGCAGGCATAGAGCCAAGANAAAGGGACCCCAACCTACACTGGATGGCAGAACAACAGGACTAGGAATGCNTAATGACATATTACAGAGCGGTTATGTCTCGAAAGGACCCCCAGACCTCNTCTCCAGTTAGCGAATTTAAAGTTCTAAATATCTGAGCAGAGTATTCAGTTCTTTTGAGAAATAGTTGGCCAGTATCTTTATCATGTAAAAAGGACTTGATTTTGGTGTACACATTAATTGAACAGATTTTGAATAGTTTTCTACTGGCAAGTAATAGACTTTGTATTTGGCCATAGTATTTACACTAGAAGGNAGTTAGTATTTTTAGAAAATGCTAAAAAGTAACATGAGCCTNAAATCATTCTCCATCAGCGTCATGTATTGGATTCAAGACAGTTTCCTCTATAACTTAAAAACAGCATGATAGAGGACTGTGTTCTGATCTTTATGTCTGGCAGACTGCACTGTGGATGCCCACAGTCAGAAGTATTTTATTCATATGTATATTAAAATTATTTTGTATTACCTGATGTTATTATGCCAACTAATTTAATTATGTCCTGTGAGTTATTTAAAAATCATTCAAAAGGTAACCAATAACTCAGAATGTTATTTGAAACTTAAAGTCTATTATTTTAATNCATCAGTTTTTAGCTTAAATCTGGATGAGGGTCAAGATGGCTCCAGCTTCATTGATTATGAAGTACAACACATGCAAACCCTTGACAAATTTCACTCCATCCAGAAACATATTTAACCCTTTGGAATTGATCACAATGATTTAGCACACCTAAGATTATAACACAAAGATAGATGCCTGACAGGGTAGGCAGAGAAAAACCCAGCAAAGTTTATGTGTTACCTGTTTTGGGAAAAAAATTACAAAATTAACGTTACATTTCTTATCCTCGTGAAAGAAAAATCAAGCATTTTCGAAATGGTAACACAGTGCCAGGCAAAGCCCGCTGAAATATTTCCAACTTTAAAAGTCCAAAAATGTTGCCCTACTGGTAAGTGTGTTAAGGGTACCGTACAGACCTTTCCAATGCTTGGTCAGTTTGAAGCCTCCCCAAGGCGATGGATTTCACAGGAGCTTTTCTTCTTTCTCCTGGTGAGAGGAGGTTGGTCTTGCCTGTCCATTAAGGACTGCTTGGTCTGTGGTACTGAGACAACTGTGGCCTGAGACACTCATCTGTTCTCTTACTCTACTCGGCTATATTTGGTAACTGAACTCAAGTTTCAGCTGAGTGCCACAATCAGGAATCCCAGGAGTGGGCTGGGAAGCAGCCCCAGATCTGCGGCTGGGTTCTTAGAAATTAACGCCACTGAGCGTAGAAGGAACCGTAGTTATGATTTCAATAAGCATGGCATTTAAACTTTTCCCACTCTGACCTTATAGTTAGAAGTCACCACCCGGCCTTTTCACATGCCCTTGATTATTTACGAGAATACTTTATGATTCCCAATAAAAAAGTGACACTCTGGGGGAAGTCTCCTAGGATAATCGGCTTGTGCGTTTAACTTTAGTCATGTTGTGGGTTCTCCTAAAATAGTAAACCCAGTAACTATTTAAAAATTAAGACACCTGCCAAATTGAGCNGAGATCACAACTGCTTTCTTACTTCAGAGTGTTAACTAAAAATTGTCATATGACTACAGTGTGTATTCAAGATGTAGTCCAAGGCATAATGAAATGGAGACTGAATATAACAAGTGTATAACAAATGGAGACTAAATCTTANGTGATACAGCACTGAGCCTGACGCATCAAGAACATTTAGCAAATAATTCACTGGAACAACCAAACAAATGGTGAGTGAACATTGTCTAAGACAAGCATGAAATTTCCTCAGCTGTGAAAAATACATCACAAATCCTTTTGTTAACTATTCTGTAGCAGCTCACTGTATTGTTCTCTTGTTAATAACAAATAGAGATGGGGAGAGCCAACAACTTCTCCATCTAACCAAGACTGTCTACTAGAGCCTAGGTCGAATCATAGGAAAGGTCCCAGGTAATTCAGAAAGAAAGTACTGAGTCTGTAAGTGGCAATAANAACCTTTGGTCTAGCTTCATTTCTAAAGAAATCCATTCCTGATAGTGGAGTTTGTTGTTTGTTTCTGGTTCTGCACTGACACTTGTTCACTCTTGACATAGTGCTTCCATGGCCAATTAACCCTTACATTCGTTAGTCAGTGATTTTACAACTTGCTCTTTGTAGAACAAAGTGGTAACCCCTCTTATGTCCTATTGTCTTAGTTTATTTTTGCTGTTGTAAGAAAATAGTACAGATGGGATAATTTACATAGAACAAAAGTTGATTTTGCATACTTGTCAAGGCTGGGAAGATGAAGGCACATGAAGGTTCATTGTACAGTGAAGGTCCTTTTACTGTTTCTAAACTGTCACTTGATTTCTGTGTCTTCTGGTAGAGACACTTCATTACATAGTACAAAGTGTAAGGCAAGGGTATTTTAATAAGGGTATCTAATTCTATC
>LZPO01108287.1:28033-44349 GCA_001675575.1 Neotoma lepida | reverse complement strand
AGAAGCTCAAAGGCCAACACACAAAGAGGCTTATCTGTATTTATGTTAACCCCAATGTCGAGAATAAGTCTACTACCACAATTTTAGCCCAGTTTGAAGCAAGTTTGACTTTTATTGGGGTGCACCCAAGAGCTGGCCAGCAACTACCTCCTAAATTGGGTTAAAGAGAGAAGCCCTGAATCCATCTCTTGGGCCTCTTTTAAGGAGTAATATCANAAGTAGTTTTACAGAAGGGAGACAATGGGGCAATAAGGAATTACAGAAAAAATCTTTAAAAAAATCATATGGTCACCCACCATGTGATTAGGGAGTGGTCAGGGAGGGTCAGAGAGGGTAAAGGTATTCTCAAAGACAGATCAAGGTCACAGGTTGGGGAAGGTCAGTTTCCAAGGAACAGAGAGCAACTCAACTCTCACAGTGGGTAGAAACTTAAAAAAAAATACAGCATAATGGCTCCTGCCTTCCAGATGGAATCAGACATGTCCCTCACTTGTATAATGAACGCATTACTTAAAAATATCATCATTTTTATGGCTGAAGTTTTAACATTTAAAATTGAGTGGATATAAAAGTAATGGATGTATTGAATGAGATACTTTGATTTTCTTTATTTTTCTTCAATCAAGGAGAAGAACAAATCTACCAAGGCAAATGGATATTTAGGACAGACTTGGCACTTACTTGACTGAAATCAAAACTCTTTCCTTTCTTTTTCAGTTTGCTTTTCACCCACCTCATGGATGGACTTGGTGAGGAATACCTAACTCTTGAGTACTGTGGTCACTATCAGACAACTGCAGAGAGCTGTGAGATCATTTCAGTGGCTGCTCCCAAGGAAGTGGCCTGGGAAGTATGTGGCTGCCACCCCCTAGGAAACCAGAAAGGAAGAGTGGAACAAAGGAGAAAATCAGCTGTTGACCAACAGAGGATTTAGACACTGACAAAATGCCACCCATTAGGGACAGTTGCTGAGCCTTGCAGCCAGGAGTCTGCCCGCCCTGCTGCTTCTTTTGGCAGAGCAATTTGATAAAAAACTATTTTGGGAAGGAATGTCACAGAACTGAAGCATCTTCAACCCCCATGGTTTCCTCTGAATGACTGGCCAACAGGTGTCAAAAGAGCCTGTGACGGAAATATTCCAGACCCACTGTCATCGGCCTAAATTTACATGTGCCTTGATGGCATAGTTTAAATGTATTGCTTCTTAAACAAGGAAACATCTTATTTATTTCTGCAGGAAAAAAAAAAAGGGACGGGGGACAAATAAAGAGTCTGCACAATAGCATTTCCATAGATACACATATGAGTACGTTGTGACCACAGACTTTGTTTTTTTCTGATTTTTAAGTTGAATATTGATGCTATGATTACACCATTCAATACTATGTAAATTTTGTATAGCATGGGGTCTCTCTGGAAGAAAAGATGATAGGATATCTTAATTTGAACCACACATGGGACTACCTTGGCTTTCTAAAAACTTGTTACAGATGCAGAATTAAATAATGTTATTTTTTTTATTTTAACAGCAGTACATGCAAGATAAGCTCCTGAAATGACAATCGGTGCAGAATCAGAAAAACGTCAAATGCAAAACAATATGGTGGGAGGTTATTAAACTCTTCAGTGATTATAGACCTAATGAATTTGGAGGTGTTTATCATGACAGTGTCTATATTTAACAGTTTAATTTGTCATGCTCTGAAATTTGAAGAGAATAATTGCTCTCCACAGTGCATTATCACCACTTTGATGCCATGGATCATGTTAAGTACTTATGCCTAATACTCAATATCTTAAAATNCTCATTCTGTGTGATCAGATTTCTTGCCGGATGCTTGCATCATGAAATTGGACTATAGGCTTTCAAAATTATGAGAAACTTGCCATTATAGATTTGACTAACACATTGTGTTCATTCCTGGTTTAACGTCTTTCTGTTTCAGTTTATCTTATCCATATAGGGAGCCAAGGAAGCCTTGATTAAATGGGTAGAGAGTAGATGAAGTCATGAAGGAATGTGTTTTGTTCACACTGGTACAGCCATATCAAAGACCACTGTCTCAGACCCATGAGAATGGCAAAGCACTGACTTGGTCAGGCTCAGAGGGACGGCAAAGTCTTCCTCTGGTGTGAGTGCCAGTGTTGACAGTGTGTGTAAGTAGTAGTGTTGACAAACAATTGACCAGTAAGTACAAAATTCACAACTGTAGTTTCCTCCTGGTTGTTCTCAGGCCATGATTGCTCACCTACAGAGACTCCTACCAACCCACTAAGACAAAGTAATGATAACTCCTGTAATGTACTTAATAAGCATGCTGAGTTCTGGATTGCTGCAGAGTTGGTCTAGCTGTATCAGACTGCACATAGCACACCTGACTGCAGCTTTTCTGCACCTGTTTCTGTGTGTCTTTCCTTCCGTTCACTTGCCATCTCTGGTCAGCTTTCCAGAACCAATCAGGGTGGGATGTGCTACCTCTGAAGAGACACAAAGCACCTTTACAGATACTCAGAAACCTGTCATGATATACGGATGCTCAGGCAAAATTACTGTATCCACCCTTCTCTGTAAGCACACATATGATATTACACCAATGACTTTATCCTTTAACAACATTAATTTGAAACACCCATAGAGGACACATAAATATNTACAAATACACCGACCAGGGACCATTGTTTCACATATGTCTTAGTTGGGTTTTTATTGTTGTGATGAAACAGCATGANCAAAACAACTTTGAGAGAAAAAGGGTTTATTTCACTTTTTCTTATAATAAGTTATCATCAAAGGTAGTCAGAGTAGGAACCTGAAGACAGAAACTGATGCAGAAGCCATGTAGGAGTTTTGCTTACTGGCTTGCTCCTCATGGCTTACTCAGTCTGCTTTCTTATAAGACCTGGGACCACTAGCCCAGGGGTGGCACCACCCATAATGGGCTGGGCTCTCCCCCATCCATCACTAATTAAGAACACACCCTTTAGGTTTGTCTAGAGCCAGATCTTATGGAGGCATTTTCTCAGTTGAACTTCCCTGCTCTCAGATTATGTCAAGTTGATATAAAACTCACCAACACAACACATAGGTACGAGGTCCTGTCAAACTGGCTAAATTCCTCAGTTATTTATGAAGTGAAGGCTGTTTCATTTTTGGCATTCTCAAGATCTAACTGCTGTCTGTCTTGAAGCCCACAATGTAAAAGTCAAGCACTGTATGCTCCACATCTGCAAATCTTACCGTATTTTACTCATACTAGTAAATCAGCTCACCTTAAATGGNGGCCCTGTCTAACCAAATATTATGAAAACCGTCTAACCTGAAACCAGGGAGCACTCTAGTTAGTGCCTTCAGAGAGTCTGTCACTGTAATGCCACTCACAGCTTCCTCTGAGGACTCACTGAAATATACTAGAACTTGGCCATGGATTTCTGATACAAAATATGGCCTTCGACAGCCAAGTGCTACACCTTCTTGAGGGACATCAATTGCTAACATACTAGATGCCCCTGGACGCAGGTTTTACAGACCACAAGTCCAGAACCTTCTGTAGCCNCTTGCCTGTGATACTTATGAACAATTAATTTGATGGAATGCAAAACCATTCATTTTTCTCAATGGTCAGGTACTGAGAATAGACTTATTCAGACTATCAAACTGCAGGTAAGTATAGAGAGAAGACATAAGGCACAAATGGTCNAGTATGTTAAGTAGAGGAAGGTTGAAATGTTAGCTAAGGTAGCTCACCCTGATAAGACAAACACTGGAGAATTCAAAGAGGCTAAAGTACAAGACATAAAGTAAAGTGGAAGTGCACCCTGTGATCATCAGACCTCAGGAGAAAGTACAGGGTGGGGCACAGGAGCAGAAAAACACAAACAGAAAATCCAAACACCATAACATAAAACGTCATCGNCAGCTTCTCAGGGTGTGTCTACACTTTGGGGTATGCTATGGTTTAAATGTGTCACCCAGAATTATATGCTATAAACACATTCATCAATGCAATTGAGTGAGGGTGTAGGGACTTAAGGGGTGGTGTTTGCTGATTTACAAAGGCTCCACCTTCACAAATGGATTAGCAGCAACTAAAGGGTTGTGAGGTGCCTGCCCCACCCCCCATTGGCAGTACTAAACTGTGGGTTGAACAACCCCTCACAGGGGTCACANATCAGATATCCTGCACATTAGATATTTAAATTATNATTCATAACAGTAGCAAAATTATAGTTATGAAGTAGCAATGAAAATAATTTTATGGTTGAGGGGGTCACCACAACATGAAGAACTGTACTAAAGGATCACAGCATTAGGAAGGTTGAGAACGCCTGCTCTAGGGGGACATTTTGTCAGATGCTGGTACTCTGACAAACTTCAAAGTTTCCAAAACTATGATAAATACAATTTTTTCTTATAAATTACCCAGAGTATGGCANGTTATTATAGGAATACAAAGTAGATTGAGACTAGAAAATTGAGGAGGATGAATCAAAGTTTATTAAATTCTTATCTGACAAATCTGAAGCCACTGAAAGTCAAAACAACCATGGGACACTACAGCATTTGCCTACCCCCAAATTGCCCACCAAGAAACCCTGAAATGATAACAACAGCATACACGTTTAATCAAAAGATAAATAAAAATAAGATAATTGGTCTATTAGCTGGAAGAATTTCAGTTCTAGAATGAGAAGCATTTGTCAGAGATAATGTAATTGAAAAATCCTGTAAGCAAACTTTTGGTTTACATCAAGTTTTGAATCTTGANANCATNTATTGCCTCTATTATCACTTTAATCCTTATAGCTCATCTATAAAGCAACATGAAAAGCAACAATTTTACTCATCTTGTAAAATTGTGGTAGCAATATGATAATAAATACACAGTTATTCCCATATCACTGAGATCATAGTAGCCTCCTGTGTTGTAATAATCTGTTAGTTTTGCTACTAGCAAATATGTCATGNTTTTCTTACTACATTAGTTTATAGTATTGTAGTATGTTTTTGTTTTTATTTCTTGTTTTGGCTCCTGTAATGAATCACACACTTAGTGGCTTAGAACAAGATGAATTTATTCTTAGACAGTTCTGAAGGTCAGTTTCACTGGGCTCAAATCAAGGTGCCATCAGGAGTGGTNTAGTAGTAAGTTTCTCCAGTTCCGCCTGGTCCCGTGGTCCTGCANCGCTTATAAAATAATCACTCAGAGGTTTAATATTATTACAAACTGTATGGTCTATGGAAGGCTTCTTGCTAGCTAGTTCTTTCATCTTAAATTAAACCATTTTTATTAATCTATGTTTTACCATGTGACCTTGGTGTTACTGGTCTGTTGGCATCTTGCTGCTCCTTGGGCAGTGGCTAGGAGTCTTTCTCTAATTTCCTTTCTTCTCTCTGTATCTCTGCTTGGATTTCCTACCTGCCTCTAAGCTGCCTTGCCATAGGCCAAAACAGCTTTATTTATTATCCAATGGGAGCCACACATATTCACAGCATACAGAAAGATATCCCACAGCAGAGTGGCTTATAGAAGATCTAGAAAGGAATACGTTTTCTGTAATACTAACCTGTCAGACAAGATGTGCCCGCTGGTGCAATAGTGACATGACTGCTATGCAGGTACCCAGCCAATTTCTGATTTTAGGATTTTAGGTCTATTCTGCATGAGGAATTCATATCTGGTCATGTAAACTTAGTCCAAAGCCCATGACTGGGGAAGTTACAGGCTCTAGGGGGCGGTCTGTTCCTGTTGTTTTGCTATATGGATATGATGTCAAACTTCTTTCTAAATGTTTGTATACACACACACACACACACACACACACACACACACATTCCCAGATTTGTGCTGCTCTCAGCTTTGATCAGAGACGCTTTTGTTTGCAGTGGATGTTGGCTAATGCAGAGACTAACCAGTGAGTTAAGTACAGCCNAGCAGNGCTCAGCACGTAGTGAGACATCCGTATCTTCCCCTCCAAGGCTCAAGGAACATTATGGAAGAAGGTGTGGAAAGCATGTAAGAGCTCAAACTGGCAACACGTGCTGTGACACACTATGTTCTGGACACGACACAGCTGTTACACCTGTGAACTCACGGCAGCAGTGACTATCTGCNTAAGACAAGGCCCATCAATGTTCCATCATGGATGAGAGAGGGGCTCATGAGGTCTCCCCTCTTCCTGAGGACCAGCAAGCAGTTAATGTTTTCTGGGGAGTCATGTTCCTCGGCAGTAGCCACAGATAATTTGCCCTTGCTCCAGTAAATATCCCCCATCCATGCTCACTCCAGAAATTCTAATTAAATGTTGTGGGTTGGCAAGAACAACAACAAAAAGACATAAAAACAGGATGGAGACTTGGGAAGAAGAAAAGTTCAGTGGGAGGGGAAGGAGTTAAGAGGATAATATGATCAAAGTAAGTTACATATATATTTAAAGAATTTGTGAAATAATAAATCAAAAAATACTAATAGTGAAAAAGAAAGCATCGACTCTGGTTGTCCCAGCCACTCAGGTTTGTATCTTCTATGTTCTGAACAAAGGGATTTTGTTTTCTATGAACCAATTAAAAGAGTCAAACAATGAAAAGCAGAAAAATCAGATTTATAAAATATGGCCACAATGCAAAGATTGACAAAAAGGTCCCGTGAGTGTCCAAGTCCACCTTCAGGGTCCTGATGTGATGTAAGAGGGAATCCTTATACACATCTAGATGTGTATAAGAGACAGGGAATCTTAAACAGTCTTATTAATTGAAAACACCAGGCCAGGTATTGGAGTAAATTCTGAAAGGTCAGAGAAGCAGAACAAGCCACAGCCAACCTCACCTCGATAACTCCTCAGCTGATCTTGTTTCCTCAGACTGCAGGCTTCTGAGTCCTCACCCAAATGAATCTCAGCTGAACTGCTGCTCCAAGCCTGAAAGCTTAAGAGGCCTCTAGTTCCTGGTCCTCGTGCTTTATATACTTTTCTGCTTCCTGCCATTTCTTCCTGGGATTAAAGGCATGTGTCTCAAGCAAAGACATGAGATCTCAGGTGCTGGAATTAAAGGTGTGTACCACCATTCCTGGCTGTTTCCAGTGTGGCTTTGAACTCAGAGATCTAGATGGATCTCTGCCTCGGGAATGCTAGGATTAAAGGCATGTGCTACCACTGCNNAACTCTATGTTTAATATAGTGGCTGTTCAATTCTCTGACCCCAGATAAGTTTTATTAGGGTACACAATATTTTGGGAGACACAATATATCACTACAATGTGAGGGTAAGGTTTAGAGATAGAATAGAAGGCAAGAGAAAATAGTTAACCAAGCAGTATAGCCACGGTATGGTTGTCTGCCCTTTTGCCTTCCCCCTGCAGCCTGTGTCTTCCACAAGGCCTTATCTTATAGGCTTACACCTTTGGAAATCCCTGAGGCAGCTCTAGTTTCTTGGGGTTTCTTACTTCAATAGTCAGATCTCCTCATTCGGCATGTAAACAAATGATATCTCCTATCTTATAAACAAAAGGATTTGGACACATCCACAAGGTTACTCCTTGTATGACCTTTTATATATCTAGGGGTCCCTCCTTCCGTGCTGTAGGAGGGTGCATTGTAAATTATTCTCAGCCTGTACCCTGTGCGATGATTGCAGCCTTTTGACTTTAAAAACCCTATCCTGGCCTGTTTTCTCTACCAAGAGCTTTCCTGAGGTGCTAACTCACTCTTGGTCATATCTGGCTTAATAAGTGTGGTGATTTGTCACCTTCTCCAGTGGATTATTTTAATCGATTCCTTGGCTTGTGGTCTTTCCATCACCTCCACAGACTGTTGCTAAATGTAATTTGTAATCANATTGTCAGCCTGGATTCCCTCATCCATCATGATAAAACTCTGGTTATGATTTTTTTTACTCACCTGGGATAATCCCCTTTTCACATCATCCTTTGTTTAGCCTAATCTGCACAGTGTCTGTTAAATTACCACAATCCCAGGGAATTAGGGCACTGACCTCTATTGGAGGAAGCAGGAAATGGCAGCATTCAACTTATCAATATTATTGAAGAGTGAAAAAGAATCCAGGATTGTTTAGAACAGGACATATATTAATTCCAAGTCCATTGGTTTTCTTTCTCAATATTACCATGAATGACCTTCCATGATTTCCAATTAAACAAATACCATAAACACATAAATGCTTGATGGACCTAAGCAATGTCCCTTCCTTCACCATTCCTACTTTTTTATTGAAAGGTCGACTTTNATCATTCACTAGGGAATCAGGATTCTATTTCAGGATTCCCTTTTGTGGGGTTTTAGTCTTATTGATAAAGGAGTCATAAAGNTATATGGAGAAGGAAGCTCAAGGAACATATTATTAGGATTTGAGAGAAAAAGAGCAGAATAGGTGAGCTGTAAATACTAGGCACTGCTGAGAAGAGAGATGACAAAGATATTCCAGTCTTCTGAGTGAGGATCCGAGAGCTCTTCAGAGAAACTGTGAGAAAGTCGGGAGCTCAAAGACAGTGTGCTTAGGGTTTTGGTTAGTATCCAAGTGGATAGAAAGACCAAACGAAAAAGTTAATGCCTATTGAATTAGAACTCAGAAAAACAGACATTCTTAGAGGCAAGATCTGTGAACAACTGCATGTGGATGGGGCTACTTCGAGGTACAGTATCTTATGAAACGGATGGTTATTCCTCCCATCTCTCTAGAACGTCCTTAGGTGAGTCAGCTTTACTGAGAGGTGGTCTTCTAGTCAGGTGGTAGACAAGACATATTAATTAAGGTATTACTCTTAAGAAGGAGACAATAATATGCAGCTTTCCAATCTGTGGGCCATATCAGAACCTCATGTCTCCACCCAGGGTCAGAGGTAGAACTCAGATCATGTTTTCTCAACCAGGACACTGAGTTCTGTGAATGGGCCTTATACTTCCACCTTTTCATGTGGTATTTTAATGTTACGGAGGATCAGAGCTGATGCTTTCCTTTCTAATGTTACCAAGGAAACAGGAGGTGGACCGAAAGCTGACCATGAGGGAGGGCTTTCAAACGGCTTTCAAAGTGGTGAATGTTTGTCAAGCTATGGGACATATTTATGATTTGAAAATGTATTGCCCGCTGCATCCGGTTACTCTTTCCCCATGGAATAGAGTTCTGCCAGTTCCTTACTGAGTAGAGAGCCCAGCTTCTATTCCCACAGTGGTCAAGATCACCCATATGCAAGACTTCCTCACTTTCTAGAATCGGCACATTTAAAGCCTTCCTGAAGTTACAGGGGATACTAAGCAAGAGAGCTATCCAAACCGAATTGCAGGAATCAACAGGTTTAAAAAAAGAAAGAGAGAGAGAAAAAGAGAGGGGGTGGGGTGGGGGGAAGAAAGATAAGAAAAAAAATCATTGAGGCAGAAATAAAAATAAGTAGGCTCCATTTTCAGTTTGTTTAGTGGTATTTATTGGCCAAAGAAGATCCCAAATAGATTAATCGCAGGCTTCAGTAATGAAGTCATGCATTCTCAAATTCCTTCCTGCCCCCACCTGAGGGAGCAAAGGGCACCACACCTGGTGTTCTGCTTCCACTGCCCCTCCACTGTTGCCTTGCTTGGATGTCCTCAGATTTCTGTCACAATTCCCTCCCTACTTACCTCAAGAATCCAGATCCTCCGTTTTCCCTGTCTTACAGTTCTGACTTTATAGAGCGATGCTAAAAGCTACATTTCCCAAATCGGCTTCTGGGATTGGTGATGAATGGAAATCGAAACCTAACGCTTCTGAAAGCAGAAGGGAAACCGAAACTATTCTTCACGCATAAAAGGCGGCCTGCGTGGCTTAGAAGCTTCACTCTGAGGAGGGAGCAGATGCCGGGTCTCCCAGGAACGCTCGCCCTCTCCCAGAAGCAGTTCTGCACTCTTGCACTCTTGGTTTCCAGCAGAGCAGTCCTGCCGTTCTCTGCACGCAGCAGGTCCGGATTCCGGTCTGGGTTTTGCAGGGGATGCTGCTGGGCCGGCCAGGGGCTTGCAGGGAGTGTCAAGGTCAGAAGTGTCGGAAGGAGGGGCTGATACAGAACTGAGGGGACAGAGCTAGGACCGGCCTTCCTTGGGCATTGGATCACAGCCCTGCCTACCTGAGGCCAGAGCCTAGCGGTTACAGAAGGAAGGGACTTCGGTGGTGAGAGAGGAGGGAAGAAGAAGACATCGGGCTCAGGCTCTTGAGTGCTCTTAGTCGTAATGGGGGACCTCGGATAGGGATCAATAGGTAGGGACATCTGATGTGTGCACAGCCAATAAAAGTCGGGCATTGGCATCAGCAGTCTTTCTCCTAGGTGCAGAATGGGGCCCCTACTCCACACCTGCCCAGCTAGAAGCTGAATGTGACCAAGAACTCAGATGAATTCTAGGCACTCTTAAATTTCAGTGGCTTCGACAATTTATGTTTTTACTGCAGTAATCCACCGTCCCTAGCATTCTTTCTTTTTGAGGCAGTCTCCCTGTATAGCCTAGTACTTCCAATGGAGTCCAGGCTAGCCCTGAACTTGGAGTAACCCCCCTGCTTCAGTCTCCCTGTTTCAGTCATCTGAGATTTAATGTACTCATGTGTAAGGAGCAGGTATTGGTTTTGTTTCCGCATAGCTAATTAGCACCCTCTCAGTGGCTTTAAACAAAACGAATGTATTATTTTACAGATCCTGTTCAGGCACAGACTAACTGCTTTTGCAGAGCCTGGTGTCGCACCTGCCTGAACTGAAGGTGCCTGAACTGAAGGTGTGTGCTGGGGCTGAGCTCTTCTGCCAGGCCCTGGGGTGCTCATTCTGGTTGCTTGGGGTCAGTAAGAGGACTGGAGTTCTCTGTTTCCTTGCAAGTTGTTGAATGCGGGTTACTCAGTGTCTAAAACTTTGCATTGTCACCCCTCACAGGTGGAGGTGCCTTCCAAGCATATAGGTGACTTTCTGTCTCATCTAGCATGATGGTAGCCTAATCAACTAGAGAGACTGTCCTGTTAAATAAGGGTGGTGGGACAGAGGAAAGGAAGGAAGTTATACATTTTGTATATGGTTGTAGCAAAGTGGCAGAGGCATGTTGACCATCTTACATAGTGACCATCTTAAAACTTGCCCCATGAGGGATGAATCAACTCTTCTCCAGGCACTTTTATAGGAACTCAGTCCTTCTATCAGCAACTCCAACATTCTGTTCCAATATTTATAATTTCCTTTACTTCCCTGTATGCCCTCTTTTTCCCTCCCTTCTCTCCCATTTTCTTCCTCTTATTTTATTAAAGATTTCTCTAAGCATAATACAAATATAATTCTGACAATACTGAGTTTAGATGATATGCCTTTTGAATCTCTTCTATCCCCTTATGTTTTATAGGACCCGAGTTACATGTGTAGTGTCCTGTAGACATTTCCTGTTGTGTCATTAGCATGTCTCTCTTCTCTACATGTCCTGTAAATTAGTCATTGTCGCTAGAGTTCTGATCAAGTTTGGGTTTGACTCTTTGNGGGAGAGAGGCTGAATAGCTTACTTACATCAGTCTGGGTGTAGACGTTTGCCTCTATACCTGTTCTGCTGTCATCAAGATCTCTTCTTGCCCTGGGAGTTGTAAAATGATGACATGGTACTGATTCTTCCCTGTTTCTTAGCTGGATTGCTTCTAGGGAGGAGACTGTCCCTTACAGTGTTTAGTAACTTATTTATATATTCCTTTTCAAAAAGGCAGCTGAACAACTTGGTTTTAGAAACTGTTTTTGATCCATTATTTAGATACTGTCTCTATTTACTTTGTGGAAGAGAAGGCACTTAGCATCCTTTCTCCCTTTCCTTCTAGTTATCCTTAAGTGATCCTTTCAATTCGGATGCTCTACTACTGTACACACACACACACACACACACACACACACACACACACACACCCCTACTACTATACACACACATATATAATAAATATATATAAATGTATATTATATATTATAAAATATAATTTTTATAAATTTTATAAATATGTATATATAACTAAGATCTATCATGTTTTGCAGGATTTTGTGACAATTCTTGTAATTTGTTTCTATAGTGAGTCAAAAGTGGGAAAGCAGTATATAGTTTTTAGATTTATTTTTAATTGTGTGTGTGTGTGCAAATAATTGGTGTGTACATGCAAGTGAAGGTCCAAAGTTGACATCAGGTATCTTTCTTTTTTTATTTTTCTTAATGTATTTATGTATTTATTTATTTGTTTAGTGTGTGTGTGTGTGTGTGTGGTGTATGGGGTTGTGCATGTGAGTGCAAACGTACTAGGAGGCCAGGGGCATTGGATCTCCTGGAGCTGGAATTACAGGTAGTCTGGAGCCTGTGGAGGACTGAGTTCTAGGAACAGAACTCGAGTCCTCTACAACAGCAGTGCACAGACTTAATTATTGTGTCATCTTTCCAGTGCCTATGTATATATTTCTTTGAGGCACAGTGTGCCTGTGTGGATTAGAGGACAACTTTCAGGAATGTGTTCTCTTTCTGTATCATGAGTAGGTCTCAAGGATGGAACTCAGATCATCAGACTGGGTGGCAAGCACCTTTACCCACTGAGTAATTTTATTGACCCAATTATGGAAATATTATTGGAAATAATTGGAATAATTCAATGTTATTGAAATATTACATTATGGATGCAATCTTCTTGTTTGGCTGGAAAATGGAGTTTTGTATCATTGTGACTACCACTGGAAATAGACTTTTACAACATTTAAACTATGTATGTAGCTCCATTGAATCTTTTTATCTTCTGGAGTTTCTGTTTTCTGAGTATTCTCATTTGCATTCCCTACTTCCTTTAAATAAAATTATAATTCAAGGTATGTAGTTGGTAGAATTTCTCACTTTTTAATAACAAGTTATATCTTTTAGCATTCTCAATGAACTGAAATATATGTTTGATGCAGAATTCTGGCTCTCAGATATTTTCTTTTAGAAATTAGAAAATGTATTTTTTCCTTATAAAAATATCCACCAATATTGCTTATTTTAATTCTTTTGAATGGCCTGCCAGGCACACTTAAAACAAATTTTTATACCTATTCATATATTTCTATAAGTTAATACATAGAGAAAGTAAATAAATCGTGTAACTTAAAACTGTATGGTATGCTTGGCAATAAGGCCTAAAACCTAGGTGTTCTGTCCAAAATATGGATACCTCTGTCCACTTCATTAGTGTTTTTTTTGTTTGCTCATTTTTATTTTTCTTGTTATTTTTGTTATTTACTTGTCTTCTTTCCTTAATACTTGGAGAAGCTTTTCAACTGATTTTTTGAAGCTCTGTTCTAACAACGAATATTACTTTGAAACTACATACTTGACCAATTTTATTCCCATCTACTTTGATTTCTTAATCTGTCATTTGTTTTCTTAGTATTTCCCTCTATTTTCATGTTTGTTTTTCCACTTTTATTGTCTCAGAATTTTCTGTATGTTAATCATCTGACTATTAATTCTGGGGAGGGAGACTTTTATATTTCATTTAATGGAGGTGCTTTTGTATTCTATGTTGTAGAAGAGAAGCTACACATACCTGTTATTAACAGCTTGCCATGTACTAATGACTTGCTTGGTATGAGTTAACACTCCAGCCCAGATGATTGGTGGAGGAGTACAGAATTGATACTTGTAGACACTAACTAGACTCAGTGTCCCAAGAGGGCCTGTACCAGTGGGACACAAGTGAGCTCTGAGATGACTATCTCTCTTGGCCTTTGGTCTGTCTCTGTGAGGCCTGCTGGCTGGAGATGGGATGTAAAGCAGTTTGTTTTTAGGGTGACACCAGCTGCTTTTTCATATCACCAGCTCAGAATGAAACACCCCGCAAACAAACTGCAGAGATATACATGTTGACACACACAGGAATCAAATAAAAACATAAAACCAGAAGCCATATATATATATTGTAAGGACCTGTAAGATGGAAAAAAAAATGCTCTGACTCAACATTATAAGACAAAGAACCCCAAAGATGCCTTGAGTTTCTGTTGGCCATCTACTGCTGGACATGAGACCTACCCTTAAGAGTGGATTGTTTCCACAGTGAGACTCCCTCGGAGAAAACCAACTTTCATTTGCAAGTGACTACTGACTAGGGATAGCTTCTAGGTTAGGGATGGGGCCAGTGTCCACTTCTCCTTTCAGCTCTAGGACCTCATCTGGTGCAGACTCATGCAGGCCCTTGTGCATACTGCCACAGTCTCTGAGTTTATATGTTTACACTCTTTCCACCTCCTCTTGGAGTTCCTTGAGCCCCAAGAGAAGAGGATTGATGGAGATATGCCTTTTAGGGCTTAAGTGTTCCAAGGTCTCTCACTCTCTGCACGTTTGGCTGTGGGTCTGTATTTTTTCTCATCTGCTGCAAGAAGAAGCTTCTCTGATGATGGCCGAGCAAGGCACAGATCTATGAGTACAGCAGAATGTTTTTATGAGTCATTTTATTTCTGTATTCCTTTAGCAGAACAGTAGCATTTTGTTTTTCCTAGGTCCCTGGCCTATCTAGTCTCCTACTCTTGGCCACTCAAGCAGCACAGGGTATGGGTTCTGTCTCATGGAGTGGGCCTTATTGCTTGGTTATTCACACAAGCTTTGTGCCACTATTGCACTAGCAGGTCACTCTTGTAGCTCGAAGGGTTTGTAGCTGGTTTGGTGTCTACCTTTTCCTTTGGTAGCTTCCAGAGTACCTTATAGTAGCATGAAAGCTACTTCATAGAAATGAAGTCTTTAAGTAGGCTCTAGCTTGATTTCTCCATGTTCAATGAGTTGTTTAGAGGTTGTCTTCAGCAACAGGGCCTTACTGTTAGTTTGTGGAGAGCCATCAATAGCCTTGACAATAGCCTGGGTTATTTGAGAGTTCCCATGGGACTTTTTGACCAAGAACTAGATTAGATGTAACCCATTCCTGGTACTGGATGTGACATTTGGTGACAGAAGATGTCAAGTTGTGGCTCTATCCCCCTATTATTTGGCAAATTCGTTTAGATTGACTTCATATATGCATTTTTAATAGGAAGCTTGTACGGTATTAGGTTTCCATATGACCCCTTGAAGTATTCCTTGGTTTTAGCTGTCCCTCTATGTTTCTTCTCCCTTGGCCTACCCTATTCCAGCCCCCACAACCACATCCACCCATAACTAGCTATTTATTTCCCCTTCCTAGAGACATCTAGCCTTCATCCTAATTCCTTACTTTCTACCTAAGCTCTATGGTTATATACGGGTTGTAGCGTGCTTATCAATGGCTTAACAGCTAACATCCACATATGAGTGAATACATATCATATTTGCCTTTCTGGGTCTGAGTTGGTCTGAGTTACCTCACTCAGGATGATTTTTTTCTAGTTCCATCCATTTACCTGTGAATTTCATTTTTTTAATGGGTGAGTAATAATTCATTGTGTAAATGTACCAAGTTTTCTTTATCCATTCATTCACTGATGTTGTTTATTAGTAGGTGCATATTATGAATGCAATGAGTTTGATTTTGCAATTGTCTCTGTGGTTGGATGAAACAGCCTTTGACTTGGCTAAAAGTGGTCTGGCTGGATCTTGATGTAGATTGATTCTCATCTGCCTGAGGAACTGCCACACTGATTTCCATAGTGCTGTATAAGTTTGCATTCCCACCAGAAATGGATGAATCATTCCTGTTTCCACATCTGTGCCAGCATGAGCTGTCACTTTTAAAATTGATCTTCACCATCTTGATTGGTGTAAGATAAAATCTCAGAGTATTTTTAATATGTATTTCCCTGATGATTAAGGGCATTGGACATTTCTTTAAGTGCTTCTCAGTCACTTGAGTTTTCTTTTTTGGGAATTCTGTTTAGATCTGTCCCCATTTTTAATTTTTGTTATTTGTTTTCTTGATGATCAGTGTTTTGAGTCTTTATGTATATTGGATATTAGGTGGAAGTGTAGTTGGTAAAAAATATTTTTCCATTCTGTAGGCTGCCACTTTGTTTGAATGGTAGTGTCCTTTGCCATACAGAAACATTTTAGTTTCATGAGGTTTCATTTATTAATTATTGTTCTTAATTTCTGTTATCAGTACTCTGTTGAGAAAGTCTTCCTGTGCCGATGAGTTTAAGACTATTCCCCACTTTCTCTATCAGGTTCAGTTTATCTGACCTCATGTTGAGGTCTTTGATCCATTTGGAGTTGAGTTTTGTGTGGGGTAATACCTATGGAACTATTTGGATTCTTCTACATTCGGTCATCTAATTTGACCAGCACCGTTTATTGAAAATGTGTGTTTATTTGTTTTTGTTTTGATTTTAGCCCTGAGTTTGATGCCATTCTGTGTTTTT
>LZPO01108287.1:0-24041 GCA_001675575.1 Neotoma lepida | reverse complement strand
TATTGGGTTGATCTCTTCAGATCTCTTTTCTCACATTACCACCTCTTTCAATGAAGCCTAACTTACATATTCAACTTTTCTGTTCATTAGTTTTTGTGGTAACAGACAATCTGAGTGTCAATCCAGATTGGCACCTGGAGATTACAACAGGCTCATTTTATTGTTTGGTATTTTCTATTTATGGTATTGAGGATTGAACCCAAGGTATCACATGTGATAGACAAGTGCTCTATCAATGAGCTACATCCTTAACCTTAAAATAAAATTTATTGAGAACCAGAATCTTGCTGTTTTTCTTCTGATTGGTTAAGTAACTAGTTTTTTTGTTGTTGTTGTTGTTTTTTTGGTGGCCTGCCACCCAGCTCCAAAATAGCTCACACATGGAGGCTTATTCTCTTATTCTTACTTATGAATGCCTGGCCTTAACTTGGCTTAGTTTCTAGCCAGCTTTCCTTAACTTAAATTATCCCATCTACCTTTTGCCTCTGGGCTTTTTCCATTCTCTTCTGTAAATCTTACTCTTACTCCGTGGCTTTCTGGCTGTGTGGCTGTGTGGCTGTGTGGCTGTGTGGCTGGCCCCTGGAGTTCTCCTTCTCTAACTACTTCTTTCTTTTTTTCTCTCAGATTTCTTCTCCTCTATATTCTCTCTGCCTGCCAGCCCTGCCTATTTCTCTCTCCTGCCTCACTATTGGCCATTCAATTCTTTATTAGATGATCAGGTGTTTTAGACAGGCACAGTAACACAGCTTGACAGAGTTAAACAAATACAACATAAACAAAAGTAACACACCTTAAAATAATATTCTACATTTCCCCTTTTATCTAAATAAAAATAAAGGTTTTAACTTTAACATAGTAAAACTACGTAAAACAAAAACAATTATCAAGTAGGAATTACATTTACAGTATTCTGTCCATTTGTAGTTAGCATATTCAAGGAAAATAATGCATTATCTATTCTATCTTAGTGAATCCAAAATTTTGCAGCTAATTTACTTTCTATCATCACTAAGAAAACTGCAACTATAACTATCTAGCCTTCATCTCCATCAAGACCCAGAAGAATGTAATATTACCTAACAGCAGAGACATTTGGCTGTCTGGACAGTCACCCAAAGTTCCTCTGCAATGTTGGTACATCCATCTTCAGCCTACAGGCCCAGAATATCTGGCAGACTTTTCAATAAAGCAGGAAATTTGAAGGACTTTCCTGCTTTGTTTTGGCAAAGTTCAGCAGTTACTTTCATGTGTGTCCTGCAGAATATCTGGCAGAATCTTCCATGAAGCAGGAATTTTGAAGGATTGTCCTGCCTTATTTTGGGAAAGTTCCACAATCTTTTTCCTGTGGGTCCTACATGTCCAGTCTGCACAGGACTTAGTCAAGCAGTCAAAGGCAAGAGCAATTTCTTTGCCCAGTGGCTAACCTTGCCACAATGAAAGCAAACTCCATAAGGAATTTCTTCGGTGCCCATCGCCTCTGACATAAATTGGTGCTGCCAGGAGCAGATATGTCTCATTGTCATGAAAAACTTTATGTTAACAAGCCATTTTAAATGCCATATTCTGTAGGTCTTTGAAAGGTTTGAGATCATCTATCTACCTAAAATATATCTCTATATGATCTGGAAAGCATACCTAACATATCTACAAATTTGATTATTATAAATAACTAACCACTAACCTGTTCGCTAATTATCCTATGAAGTGTATAATAACAGCTTTCAAAAACTAGAATTTTATCTTATATTTTTAAATAAACTGCATAGGTACAATACTTTAAACAAGAATAGAAACATATATACAATCTATTGTAACAAAAATAACCATAATTTTTATCAATACACAAAAATCCTTTAAACAAGAGTAGAAACATATATACAGTGTAACAAAATAACTGTAAATTTGTATCAATATACTATATTTCCCTAAATGATAACAAACATCCATAACACTCCAAATAATCAAAAGCCTCCCATACCCCTCTTGGGAATGTAGACATTGTGTTTTCCAAACTGCTTCCTGCTGTCTGTGTATGAAATATCTTTAGGGTCCCAGAGAGAAAATCTTGAGAAAATGACCAAGTCCTGGTAACCTTTGGTGATAGATATCACCTGTCAAGTTTCAGGAGGTGAAATGCAACATAACAAAATAACACACCTTATGCATTTCAATAACATACAAATGCAACATAAACAAAAATAACACACCTTAAAATAATATTCTGCAACAAATTAGTGTGTGTGTGGTATGTGTGTGTGGTATGTGTGGTAAGGGTACACATACTCATGCAGTGTACTTATATAGCAGTTATTACAGGTGTAAAATAGCTGATTTTAGTTTCCATAGCACGCCCCTTAAATGAGAGGGAGATGTAGGAGGAGCGGGACAATGGTTGGGACGTCTGTCTGTGTGTTAAGGATTGCACGTAATTTGTTATGGAGTTTACTAGGGAAGCTCTCATACACAGTATGTAAGAGAAGAGTAGGCAGACAGACTATGGAATGAATCTCTTAATTGTAAAATTGAAAAGGGCTTTAGACTACAAAATGGCTATTTTAAAAGTAGTGCTGTGTTGCATGCACATGTGTCCCATTGATAGTTATGACTATTTAATTAAAACACTATTACTTCCTTCAATTTAGGTATTTCTTTAAAACACTTCTTTAAACAATTTCTGTGGTGTTAGGGCATAGATACATGCATATTAATTTGTTTGGAATGAACTGTCAAACTATTTAAAAATGTAACACTTGGCTCCTTATTTTGTTAGAATAGTTCCATGAAACATTTAATATATACCATAGACATTCTGAATATGTAGGAACTTATGAATTGGTTTATATTATTGTATATGATAGAATTAGAAATTATCCTTTCTTGAAACTTTTCATTAAAAAATATTGTGTGTATATGTGTGTGTGTGTGTGTGTGTGTGTGTGTGTGTGTGCACATGTATATGCACACTACATGGGTACGGATGCTTTCAGAGGTCAGAAGGTGTCAGATCCCCCAGAGCTTGAGTTAGAGGCACTCATGGGCTGCCTGAGGTAGATGCTGGGCACTGATTTAGAGTCCTCTGGGCTGCACCACTCTCCAGCCCCTCCTTTCTCTCTCTCTCTTTTTTTTTGTAACACATTTAAGGCTTATTTTCTTTTGTCTGTTCTTTTCTCACCATTTGGTCTTTTTCATTTTGAGCTTGGTATAGTGTGGAGAACTCCAACTGATGCACAATTACTAAAATTGAGGACTGTATGGGTAATGGAGTTTTTTTTTTTTTTTCTGGAAAGTGTCCAAAATCCTTAACCTGGGGTACAAGATTCTTTAAAATCTGATTCTTCTTGTCTTTCCAGTTTAATCTCCAACCAGTCACCCTAAGCTTTGTTATATAGAACGGACCACAGCATCTCCAAATTCATCATGTAGTACTATATTCCTGCATCCTAATTAACACGATGCTGACTTTTATCCCTGGACTGCCATGCCTCACATTCCCCAGCAAGCTTCTGTAGTTTACTATCTTTACAACTTATTCTCAGAACCTCTGAGTATAAGAATCTGATTTTGCCTTTTTTATTAAAGAGCTCCTTGGTTCCCCATGACCTTGCTGTTGACACACTCAACACTCCATACCATTATGCTTGACTTGGTTTCCTCTGGATCCCTACTAGGGGGTGATGACCTGCTTCAGATACTCTTGAGTACACTGCAGGCAAGTATGTTGTGTGATAATGAGTGATGCTCTACGAGGCTCTGAAAATGACGTAACTGTGTGACTTAAGAGACCATGCTTACACTCCTGCTTAAGTGCTTCTTAAGGACCCTGGGCCACAGCCATCCCTTCTTTCTTCAGATTTAATCATTTCCCCAGACAGACGTTCTCAGTCATATTAATATTTTGTATCAGTGTTTGGCTCACCACTGTGTTTTCCTGTTTTAATATTATGGGATAGAAATCTCTGTCTTCTGACTTATCTGTTCATGTATCTCTCCGTCTATGTATCTGTGTATCTATGTATCTATCTGTGTATCTTTCTATCTACATAATAAATCTACTTATTAACAGACTTAGACATAATTCTACAAGATATCTGAGCATTTGGCTATGCCTCTAAAATATTTCTTTCTAGGTCATCTTCGCAGTCTCCTCTTTGCTGCAATTTATTAATTATTAGTAATTCTCAGAATTATGTATTCAGTCCCCTTCACTTCTATGATGTTATCTCTCTGTGTCCAAGCAAGCTCATTTGTCCCAGGAGCTATTATTAATTATTATTAATTATTAATTATTAATCATTAATAAGATATCATTACATATCTATTCCAACATGGTTGAGACCTTGTGTTTGATGTCTAGCCTTCTACATTTAAGAATCTACATTACATACCCATGGTAAGTCTCAAAGCCAGTCAAATTTAGGTGGACCACACATGAGTTCATGACCTTTGCTTGACTTGTGGTCATATTCCAAGATTCTAGCATCAGAGAATGGCCTAATAATCTACCCTGTGGCATGAATTACAATTTGTGTGAGTGTGTGTGTATGTGTGTTTGTGTGTGTGATGCATATTTTTGCATGAGTGCATCTATATGCTATTGCACATTTATTTGGAGGACCAAGGAGGCTATTGAGAGCTTTCTGTTACTGCTTCTTTTTTATTGCCTTGAGACAGGATCTATCACTAAACTAGGAGCTTGCTATTCTGCCTAGACTCACTAGTCAGTGAGCTTCTGGTGGCTGCCTGTCTCCACTCCCTAATGCTAGTTACAGAACTAGCTGTGTCTGGGTTTCTACATGGGTGCCAGAGATTTGAACTAAGTTCCTCATGCTTTCATAGCAAACACTCTTGTACATGTAAACTTCTCTTATCCCTGAATTAGAATCTTCAGAGTCTTCCTTGACAGCCCACTTCTCTGCTCTTCTCTACCTTTATTGGATTTGTGGTCAAATGATGTTATATTTACCTTTTAACATCCATCAAATAAACTCACACCTTTCCAGACTTATTACCGTGACCTCCCATTAAACTGTAATTTCACCAAGCCGCCATCATTTCTTTGCCCAGCAAGAGCTTTCTCTCTGTCTGCTTGCAAGAACTTTGCTCCCACCACTGTACTGTGCTGGAGTAATCTTTTCAAAATGCAAAGCCATCATATCTCCTTAAAATCCTTAGTAGCTAACTATAACACATGCTCAAGGGACCAGCATGCTTCGCAAACCCTCTCCCACTCTCCACTCCAGCCTCCTGCTTCCTATAGGAACCCAGTTCCAAACCCATTCCTTCGAGCCACAGGCCATTGCATGTTACATATGATAATGTTCTGCTCTTTTCTGCCTGGACCCTTACTTTCCCCCATTTTGTTTAATTCTTGTTTAATCCTTTAGAACTATTCTTTGGCATTGCTTCTTTAGGGAATGTCTCATCTCTTTGACTTGGTCACATTTGTGATTTTCTGTTGTATATGCGATTATATGATTAATGGTTGTTTTCTTGATTTTTCTTCCCCGAGAACAGACCGCACACTGATTGTGCTAATTCTTGTACTCCTGCCATCCAGTATTTTGTTAGAAATTTAGTCATTTAGGACATTTCTCCTGATAGGAAAGTTGATCAGTTTTTCTCTTTCTTTGCAGATTTACCATCTCATTAATAATGACCATTTAGAGGAAACAGAATAAAGGATATTCTCATTTTTAATATTTCCCAGTTCAGGTTGGAGGCACAGATGGCAGCGACAATGGGTAATTTTCAATTCAAAATAATATTTGTGGCATTACAAAATATAGGCTTCACAGATTAAGAGGTTAAAATAACTGCATTTCAGTTTCTTATTTCTCAAATAATAACCGTGAGCTCCCTAAAAAGACAACTAAAAAATCCCTCTTCTTTGCTTCTTTTACAAGAACACGGCACAATGATTTTAGAGGAAATGTCACAATTAATCTTGGAAAATATGCCAAAGGCTGAGTAAGTATTTCTGTGGTAATCAAGAGTTTTGAAATCATG
Organism: Neotoma lepida; assembly: GCA_001675575.1. Taxonomy (NCBI): domain Eukaryota; kingdom Metazoa; phylum Chordata; class Mammalia; order Rodentia; family Cricetidae; genus Neotoma; species Neotoma lepida. Next base: position 18,035 of record LZPO01108287.1, on the reverse strand, counting down.
TATAATATTCCTCTTTTCCTGTAGAGCTGTTTGACCTTATATGGGAATATCGATCTGTAACTGCATCCGTCTCAGTGTGTGTGTGTGTGTGTGTGTGTGTGTGTGTGTGTGTGACTGTACAATACATACATGATATAAGTATATGTAATTATATGCAGCTATGTATTCAGAAATTTAGGTTATTAATGACAATGAAATAATAACAACACTACTTTTTTTGGGTATTATGTCATCCAAAGAGTTGTTTTAATATTTTTCTTTTTTAGCTATTCCAGCTTATTCAATGATTTTGTTGAATCTGAGTTTTTTCTGATTGATGGTGACTCCTTATTTGTCACATGTGTGTGCGAGAAGTCACTTAAGCCAGGACAGAGTCTCCATTTCTTCTACCTGGTTGAGCGCTACCTGTTGGATATTCTTAACAAAGGAGGACAATTTGCCATAGTTTTCTTTAAGGTAACACCGACCAGCTGAGTTTTCTATTCTCTGAACACGGAAACTAGAATTCATTTAAATAATTAATTAGAGACAAGGACACTTATAGCTAAAGTGGCCTTGGATTCATGATCCTCTTGCCTCTGCCTCCCAAATGAAAGGATTTCAGGTATTCACTACCACACCTGGATATGACTAAGATTGTTTTTATAAAATTTTGTAAACATTTCACCTCTGATTGCAAAGTAAAATGTATTTTTAGAAGTTTTGAAAATGAGATGGAGGATAAGGCAAGGAGGATTGAAGTTTGAAACCCACTTGAGCCTCACACAGTGAATTGATGAGTAAGTAGTCTAGCCAACCTGGAAAGACTTTCTTAAAAGAAAAATGATCTAGAAATGTAAGTTAGTGGTAGAGGACTTGACTAGTGCATGCAAGGCTGTGGGTTCAATCTCCAGTATAAAAAGTAAAACAAAACAAACCAAAAAAGTACAAAATAAATAAAAAATCATAAAATTTAAGGGAACAAGCAAAGAAAACAGTTACCTAGCATTACAGTGTTCAGGAATAAACACAATTAGATTATTTTGTAATGTGTAATGATGGAATTTTACTGGACAGAGCCACAAGAGTTGGTGAAATTCTCAGGCCCCCCGACCTCAATTCTAGTCTTCCAACTTTGAGAACTATTCTGCCTTTAAAACTCAGCAGGCAATTTATTTGAGTACATTGTTAGGTGTATCTGAGCCCACATGAACTCACTAACCTTATTTTGCTACTGTGTCTTTGTTATAAATACCAATGAGAGAATACCATATTTGGTGTAATTAATAAAATTTTGACAATTTCAAATACAGGTATATGTACCTGCTACCATATCTTCCTGTTCCTATATTCAGGGCAGCTAATGCTCTACTCAGGGATTCTGGTGTGGATTTGTTCAATCAGTTTGCAACTGTAAATTTCTGAGCATTGCTGGCCAACAGAATTTTGTGCAAGGAGCCAGGGTTCTGCCCTATGTTTATAATTTGTTGTACCAATTTTGGTCTACTGAAAAAAACACATGCTGTTTAAAAAATGTCAGTGCAGTCTGGAATAATTCTCTAGAATAACATGTTTCCCTTCAGTTCCCAATTCCAGAAAATTTATAATTACAAATTACTATTTTCATAGTTTTTTCTGTTCTTTGTCTTCTTGAGGTGAGGTTGGATAGGAGAAATGACTAGAAAACAGGAAGATAAAGTGTAATGAACTTTGGGTACTATAGGCTTGCCTACTCTTAAGTCCAGAGTGTAGTGAACTCTGAGTACTATGGGCTTGCTTACTCTTAAGTCCAAAGTGTAATGAGCTCTGGGTACTATGGGCTTGCTTACTCTTAGGTCTGAAGTGTAATGAACTCTGGGTACTATGGGCTTACTTACTCTTAAGTACAGAGTGTAATGAACTCTGGGTACTATAGGCTTGCTTACTCTTAGGTCCAAAGTGTAGTGAACTCTGGGTACTGTGGGCTTAGTTACTCTTAAGCACAGAGTATAATGAACTCTGGGTACTATGGGCTTGCTTACTCTTGGGTCTGAAGTGTAATGAACTCTGGGTACTATGGGCTTGCTTATTCTTAGGTCCAAAGTGTAATGAACTCTGGGTACTACGGGCTTACTTACTCTTAAGTCCAGAGTGTGCTGAACTGTGGGTACTATGGGCTTGTTTACTCTTAAGTCCAAAGTGTGATTTATAACATATGTTTGTGATACAACAAAATTCCAGGGTCAATTTATCTATTAGAGGACAGAAAAAAAAAAAAACACCCTCCTGTATTATGTTTCTTCAATGACCTTAATGATAGGTGTTAACTGCCTGAATTTAGTAAAATACTAAATAATACTTTTCAAATAATGTACTTTATCTCCTTCTCTATAGGATGCTGAATACACATACTTCAATGTCCCTGAACTTCTTACACTGAGAACTGCTTTAATTCTGCACCTTCAGAAGAATACCACCATTGATGTTTGGACTAAATTTACTGGATGCTTCTCAAAAGACTGGAATATTTTCTTGGGTCAGAGTTGCCCATATTTCTTAATTATTGCTGATGAAGGCCTGAACAACAAGCAGACACACCTTTTCAACTTCATAGTCATTCAGTCTTGGGCAGTGAAGGTCAACATTGTGCTCTTCTCAGGGCAAACATCTGACATCCTCCGACTTTATGCATATTTTATGCAAAGCTCATATACAGAGCAGATGTTTTTCAAGCGGGTAATGTATATCTAAAGGACAATGCTCTAGAATTTTATAAACATTTCTAAATTAATTCAGGAGATAAGGCTCAGTGGTTAAGAGTGCTTACTATTATTGTACCCATGTTGGGTAGTTCATAATTGCCTATAACTCCAGCTCCAAAGGGATTTGACATCTCTGGCCTCTGTGTATGCTGCACTTACATGCACATACCTACATACCTACCTATATGCATACATACATACAGACACACATACATACAAACACACAAAGCTAAAAATGAAATAAATCATTAAAAATAGCTATCTTGATTAAATATTGACTCTATGTGCAATATAGAAACTACTATAGATTTAGTAGGATGATATATAAGTTAATAATAATGATAAATCAATAATGATAACATATAGTAATTTGCTAAGTACTTCTTGTCATATAATAGTTCTTAACACTTAGGAATTATTTATATGACATTCACAAAAGTCCCATGAGGCAGGCATAAGAAACATCTATATTTGAAGATGATGAAATAGATGCTTGACTATGTAGCCTGTTCAAAAACACTAGCAAATGAGTAAAATAAGAGAATGTAGAATTAATGGGAAGCAGTATTACCCTGTCCCCTATTCCTCAAACACCGTGTGGTATGTGAAATCCAAGGCCAGAAAGACATGAAATCATAGGCAATGTATGTCTCTGTTGCTGAGATCTACTAGTGAAATGAGAGATGATGTGGTTGCCTTGAATGAGAACACACCAGATCAGGTTAAAGAAAGAAAAGAAAGTGATGGATTTATTTCTTCATAAATAGCTTCAGCCAATAATTCATTGGCTTTTCAGTGAGAATTCAAATTCCATGATGGTATTAATTTAGCTATATTGGTATATTTGAGAATGTTTGTTGAAAATTTCAGAATAAAACATGTGTACTGACTTTATAAATAAACATATTTTGCTTATTTTTCACTAGTTAAGGTGAATTCTGCATATGAATATCATTCCATAGCTCATCAAAGTAGGTTTAGAACCAGTTAACGTGTGACCCTCTTTGAGAATTGCATCATGTCCATCATCACATATTTGCATACATGCAAATAGTTGTTATGACATGACAGGGTAGTTTATTCCGCTTTTATCATGGTTCTTATCATTAAAGTGTTCCTAACTCTGACTGACAATTGTGAGCAGAGATAGGCCTAGGCTTTATTTTTATACCCGGGGCAAATATTAAATACTGAGTTTAGGTTGTGTTTATTTTTTCTTTTTGTAGACTGGGTCTCATTGTGTAGCTCAGGCTGGCCTGGAACTCACAAAGCTACACTTTCCTCTGCATCCCTGGGTGCTGGGATTAAAGGCATGTGCCATCATACTCAGCTGGAGTTTATAGTATTCTGTTGATAGCAGTCTCTAAATCTGAGTTCTGAGAAATCTTGTAAACATTCTGCCTAGAATAAATTTTAATGGAGAATTTTATTTATAAAATAGTTTATGTCCTAAAAATTCATTAAAATTCACCTTAAAGAAGTTTTTTTTTAATTAACTGATTTGAGGACTACTTAGAACTTAAAATCCAATGAAATATATCTTATGACTCGATGTGTAGACTAGTGAAAATGCTATTGAGACTGTTAGCAATGACTGTTTCCAGTACCGGATGCCCATGGGGAGGAGAGTCTAGTCTCTTCTTAGGTGCTTGGTTGAAATGCACCATATGAAACACATTGCATTTATATTATTTGTAACTTTGTGAAACTGCTAAAATAAAGTGCTCTATTGCCAGATGAGATAAACAAGTACTACCTTGGAAGGGTTTCCAAACATTGCTGATCATCCTCAATTACATTAGTGTAGATTTTAAACTGAGAACTCCATTGTAATATGATTGTTTCTTAAATTTCTGAGTTTTGTAGCTGGGAAATAATAATTTTATTCATGGCAATTTATCATACTTTGTTTTGCAGAATGTGAGGGAGATTATGATTGCTTACAAAACCCTGATTCGACAGTTGGAAAAATATAGAGATCTGTATTTAACAACTCTGTTTGGAGATTTAAAATTCAGTAATATGGTGGAAAAGGTAATAGAACTTGAAAAAAACACTTTTTAGTTGAACTATCATTTTAAAAAGTGTGTGTGTGTGTGTGTGTGTGTGTGTGTGTGTGTGTGTGTGTGTAACTTTGTGTACCACTCCTAGTGTTTTACCTTGAGACCAGCAAGCTTCCAGGATTTCTCTGGATTTCTGGTCTGATGGATATAAGAATAGGCCTACTGTAGTAGTGGAGAGTGGGAGAAATACTAGCCATCTTTCCCCTGTTCTGGTCTGAGTGGAAATGTCTCTATTTTTCCCTGTAAGTAGGACTAAGATATAGATGTGTCTGGACTCTGATATAAGGAAGATGACCGCGCTTCTCCTGTTGTTTATGCCATGAACGCAGTAGTGTAAATAGACCTCAGTGCTGTTGCTTTTCCCTTAGTTTCATTATTGTCATGTTGCATTAACACATTTTCTAATGCTGCATTCCTGATGTACATCTACTTCATCATGATGTATTGTTTTGTTAATATGGTCTTGGTTTCTGTTTGCTGTATTTCCTGTTGAATGTCTACCTTGGTTGGCATCTGTGATACTTTAATGTAATTAATTTCCAGTTTTTGTCCTGTCTTATGTTTATTTGTAAGGTCCTATGTGCTTCATAGAAAAGATCAGAATGTTCACACTTTCTTTTTATTATTCTGAAATACTGTCTAGATCAGTGGGACTTTCCAGTCTTTGAAAATCTCATAGAATTCTTTGGTTGAAGTTTGGTGTCTATTTGTCGACATTTTTTTACCTACATTATGGATCTTGGTGTACATAGGCCTACTAATACCAAGAGAATTAATTCTGTAATTAATTCTGGGAAATTAGCTTTCAAGTGTGTTTCCATAGAAGTTTCTAAAATAGACCTTTAAAAACCTTTGAAATGGTTTTCCATCTCAGTGTCATTCTCTCTAATTTTTATTTCACACATTTGTGGTTTCCCTTATTTGTTTAATAATGTTGTCTAATTTCAGCTTGAGTTTTCAATTATTAATCAGATATACATAATCTCTTAGTTTATGATTTCATCTTTTACTTTCTTTTGGTTTTCTTGTTTCTTTTTATCTTTTTTTTTAGCAGAGCACTTAATTGATCTATTTTCTCACCTNTGGTGTTAAAGGTTGTTTAGTGTGATACATTTTTCTCTGAACACTGCTTTCATTGCATGACATAGATTTTGATATAGAGACAATAATCTTCATTGTATTCCATAGATTATCCTATTTAGTGATTTTATTATAATTTTAAGGAAATTATATAACTTCAGTCTGCATTTCTTTTTNCACATGAATGACTTAATAGAAAATTTAAAAGTTTAGACAGGAATGATGAGATGGTCGTTAAGAATATTAGCTGCTCTTACAGAGGATCTGGATTTTTTTTTTAATCTTTCTTTTATTAAGAGATTTTCTATTCATTTTACATATCAACCACAGATTCCCCTCTCCTCCCTCCTCTAGACCCCCAGCCTTCTCCCCCAATCCACCCCCGATTCCCACGTCCTCCAAGGCANGGTCTNCCANNNGGAGTCAGCAGAGCCTGGTACATTCAGTTGAGGCAGGTCCAAGCCCCACCTCTCTGAACCACGGCTGCACAAAGTGTCCCACCATAGGCAGTGGGCTCCAAAAAGCTGACTCATGCACCAGGGACGGGTGCCTGCCTGGGGGTTCCCTAAACAGTTCAAGCTAAACAACTGTCTGGTCTGGAGAACCTGGATTTTAATCCCAACGCTCACATGGTGATTCACAACCATCCATAACTCCAGTTATAGGGGATCCGATGCCTGACATCTGTGGGCACCAAGCATATATTAGATACAATCGTATGTGCAGGCAATACACTCATACCTTAACGTAATATGAATATATCTAAAAAATAAAAAAATTAAAAATTTCAGATTAAAATATTACTTTTAAAAATGGCCTTTGCATATCTAGGGCAGATTCAGTATTTCTTTTGATTGTTCTAGTTCACTCTTCAATAANATCAATCCTTTGTATTTCTCATAAGGTTGTAGGGTCTCTTTGGTCCCTACAAAGTCTTGAGGTGTCACAAGTATGATGGGGAACTTGATACATTCTTCAGATGGAATATGTTATTTTCTCCTTATACATTTCAGCATTGTTATTTCCCGCTACTACTATTTTCTTTTTTAACTAATGCTGAAGAAGAGATTTTGTGCAAAATACCTATAAAAGTATCCAATACTTTCAGAAAGTTGATTGCNATGATATGCGTTACTTCTAGTCATGTGATTACCTACAAAATTATATATATATAATTATAATATATATTATTATAATATATATTATTATGTATATTATTATAATATATATTATTATGTATTTTAAGAAAATATAAGATGGGGGCTGGAGAATTGGCTCAGTGATTAAGAGATCTTACTTTCTTGCATATATACATGCAGGCAAAACCATTCATAACCATAAAATAATAAAAAATAAAATGTAAAGAATGTAAAATTTCTTGTGAGTAATCCAGTGCCTTAGTTAACATAGGAATGCAGGGTACTGTATCTAAATTTCATCAAGAGAAGTATAGTATTTAGATTCAAGAATGTGATGGTCTTATTATTCTGAATACATTTCCTTATTATCATGTCTTGCTTGCTTATAATGTCAACACTTAGAGGCAAGACTCACATATTTTCAATATATCCTTTAAGTGACATCATGTATTTTACAGTATTAATGGTATGTTAGATGCACACCCTTCCATTACTTTTCTAATTGTTACATACATGTTTTGTGATTTCATTAATATTCTTATAAGTAATATTTTTATGAACATGTGTTTCTTGAATGCTGAACATTTAAATNGTTTGAAGATTTGCTTTTACAAATCTTTCTGAGATGAACACCTTGGTGCACAAGTCTTTGGGCAGATTTTGGGTTGTTCCTCTAGGTTAGGTCTCTAGAACTTGAATGAAAAGTATCAGTATATTGAATGGCAATTAAATGTATTGTCATATGCCTTTGCCTGTTTGTAACTTCATTAGCAGAGTGTAAGGAGTGAGATATCATGATTTCTGGTGTTGTTATTAAACTAGTAAAAGATGAAACAGTACTTTGAAAACATGGAAGTAAAAAAAATGCAATTTTTATATTACTAAAGAATATAAGCTTTTTTTCTACTTTATCATTATTAGCGTTTAATTAGAAAATTAGTATTTAAAGAATCCTGAATTTCTTTGTTGATTTACAGGTGTTATTTTTCATGCATGTATTTGTTAACAGTTTTTTGAAATAATTTTACCACTCAAAATTTTGTTCATAATTTTTTTTTTTAGTGGAAATAGCTATGGTTTCTATTTGGTCATATCCACTCATTTCTTACTATATAATCACTTATGAATAAATATAGTTTTCTAATTATCATGACGTTATAATTTTCTGCTGTGACAGGCTTGTGAGACTATATCACTGCTTAAGCAGCTCTGGCCAGAAGAATCTGACATCCGACGAGTCCTTTCTGTCACTTCATGCTCCCTCTCCTTGGAAATGTACCATTGTTTTTTAGAAAACAGAGAGGAGAAAGCATCCAAGCAGACACACAAAGTCAAACAGGTATAGTTGTTCCACTGGGATGTACTATTGCTTTTCTATTTTATTATTTTTCATCTATTATTTTCCCCACGTGACACTGGTGTTTTCTCTTGTTTATATGAACTTCAGATATAGGGAAATCCCTACAATTTATGTTATAAACAAATATGTTGCTCCATGATTTCGTGTGTTACCTACAGGTGTTTCACATAGGATATATTTAGCCTCTGCCACCCCCAGGCGGGCAAAAGGAGAAACCACCTGCTGTTCTACTGTATTTGGGGCTTTTTCTGTGCACAGTGCATGGAATGCTCAGGAAAGCCTTTCAAAGCAGGCATTGTTATTTCTTTCTTTTTTTTTTATTAAGAAAATGTTTCCATTCATTTTACACACCAATCAAAGATCCCCCTCTTCCCTCCTCCTGCCCCCCCAGCCTCCCCCTCCCAACCCACCCCATACTCATCCCTGCAAGAGGGCAAGGCCTCCTATGGGGAGGCACATCCAATAGAGGCAAGTCCAAGCCCCTCCCCCTGCCTCAAGTCTGCACAAGGTGTCCCATCCTAGGTAGTGGGCTCCAAAAAGCCCTCTCATGCACCACAGATGGGTTTTGATCCCACCGCCAGGGGGGCCCCCCAAGCAGATCAAGCTACACAACTGTCTCCTCATGCAGAGGGCCCAGCCCAGTCCCATGCAGGTTCCACAGCCATTGATCCAATTTTCATAAGTTCCCACTAGTTTGGTTTGGTCATCTCTGCAGGTTTCCCCATTATGATCTTGATGCACTTGCTCATAGAATCTCTCTTCTCTCTCCTTGACTGGACTCCTGCAGCTCTGCCTGTGGTACTGTGGATCTCTGCATCTGCTTCCATCAGTCACTGGAGAAAAGCTCTGTGATGACAGTTAGGGTATTCATCCATCTGATCTCTGGGGCAAGCCAGTTCAGTTCAGGCACCCTCTCCACTATTTCTAGTAGTCCAAGTTGGTGTCATCCCTGGGGATTCCTGGGAACTTCCCTAGCATCTGGTTTCTCTCTATCCCCATGATGTCTCCCTCTATCAAGGTATCTATTTCACTGCTTTCCCACTCCATCCCTGTTCCAGCTCGACCATTCCGTTCCCTTATGTTCTCATCCCCCATTCTCTACTCTCCACTGCCCACCACTCATCCCCAGTTTACTTATGGAGATTTCATCTATTTCCCCTTTCCAGAGTGATCCATGCATCCCTCTTCGGATCTTCCTCATTAGCTAGCTTCTCTGGAGTTGTGGGTTGTAGTCTAGTTATCCTTTGCTTTACATCTAGTATTCACTTATGAGTGAGTACATACCATGTTTGTCCTTCTGAATCTGGCTTACCTCACTCAGGATGATATTTTCTGGTTCCATCCCTTTGCCTGCAAATTTCATGATGTCATTGTTTTTCTCTGCTGAATAGTACTCCATTGTGTGCATGTACCACATTTTCTTAATCCATTCTTTGGTTGAGGGGATCTAGGTTGTTTTCAGGTTCTGGCTATTACAATTAATGCTGCTATGAACATAGATGAGCATGTGTCCTTGTGATATGATTGAACGTATGCCCGAGTAGTATAGCTGAGTCTTGAGGAAGATTGATTCCCAATTTTCTGAGAAATGGCCATATTGATTTCCAAAGTGGCTCTATAAGTTTGCACTCACACCAACAATGGAGGAATGTTCCCCTTGCTCCACATCCTCTCCAACATAAGCTGTCTTCAGTGTTTTTCATCTTAGCCATTGTGACAGATGTAAGATGGTATCTCAGAGCAGTTTTAATTTTCATTTCCCTGATGACTGGGAGTGTTAAGCAATTCCTTAGATGTCTTTCAGCCATTTGAGATTCTTCCTTTGAGAATTCTCTGTTTAGCTCTGTAGCCCATTTTTTTTTATTGGATTGTTCATTATTTTGATGTCTAGTTTCTTGAGTTCTTTATATATTTTGGAGATCAGCCTTCTGTCAGATGTGGAGTTGGTGAAGATCTTTGCCCATTCTGTAGGCTGTCATTTTGTCTTATTGACTGTGTCCTTTGCCTTACAGAAGCTTCTCAGTTTCAAGGGGTCCCATTTATTAATTGTTGCTCTCAGTGTCTGTGCTACTGGTGTTATATTTAGGAAGTAGTCTCCTGTGCCAATACATTCTCTACTTTCTCTTCTATCAGGTTTAGTGTAACTGGATTTATGTTGAGGTCTTTGATCCACTTGGACTTGAGTTTTGTGCAGGGTGATAGATGTGGATCTATTTACCATCTTCTACATGTTGACATCCAGTTATTCCAGCACCATTTGTTGAAGATGCTTTCTTTTTTCCATTGTACAGTTTTGGCTTCTTTGTCAAAAATCAGATGTTCATAGGTGTGTCGGTTAATGTCAGCATCTTCAATTTGATTCCATTGGTCCACATGTCGGGTTTTATGCCAATACCAAGCTGTTTTTATTACTATAGCTCTATAGCAGAGCTTGAGGTCTGGGATGGTGATGCCTCTAGAGGTGGCTTTATTGTATAGGATTCTTTTAGCTATCCTGGGTTTTTTGTTGTTCCATATGAAGTTGAGTATTGTTCTTTCCAGGTCTGTGAGGAATTGTATTGAGATTTTGATGGGGATTGCATTGAATCTGTAGATTGCTTTTGGTAAGATTGCCATTTTTGCTATGTTAATCTTACCTATCCATAAACATGGTAGATCTTTCCATTTTCTGACATCTTCTTCAATTTCTTTCTTCAGAGACTTAAAGTTCTTGTCATTTAGGTCTTTCACTTGCTTAGTTAGAGTTACCCCAAGATATTTTATATTATTTGTGGCTACTGTAAAGGGTGATGTTTCTCTGATTTCTTTCTCAGCCCATTTATCATTTGTGTATAGGAGGGCTACTGGTTTTTTTGAGTTAATCTTGTATCTAGGCATTGTTATTTCTATTCCATGTATTAAAGCACAGATTTTCAGCTTTTNAGAGTAACAGTCCTCAACCCAAGGTGTTAAATAATAATGTAGATTGAATTTAGGTTTATCTCATGCAAATTTTTCAGTGATTTTAAAAGATGCTTTCACACTTGGTATCTTGGTACCCTACTAGCTGGGGAGAGATTACTCTTCTTAGGTTTCTTTATTGCAGAAAAGGTCAAGAATATGGTGGCCAGTTGAGATTTAGCTATGACTAAACATTCATTTCTGCATCTATGTGCTCATGGGCACAAAGATATACATATGTACAAATACCATTTTATATGTAATCTGAGTACTATGGAATCTCAACTAATAAATCTTATTAGCTTTCTCGATTTCAGAAATGGACAAGGACCAGTTTTTTAATATTTTGCTTTGCAGTATCTCCTTAAATATAATTTTTAATGAAACCTTTCTACATGATTAGACATCCTATTTTAGATCATCCCTAAATCATGATAGTAAGTCAAACTTTTCTCTCTGGAACTTCTAACCATTAGAACCTCTCTGGGATCTTAAAAGTATCCCAATGAAGTCTTCTTGCTCCCCCAGCAAGTCAAAATATTTGACAATAGCAAAGATGTCCTTGTCCCATGATGCTAAATATAGCTACTTATTTATCTCTCTTGTCATTGTGAAGTTAAACACCTTTTAGCTACATTGCTACCCTGTTGTCCTCATGCTGGCAGTTCATAATATTGCCTTCAGAGTAGGTTGCTTAGACAGAAGAGAGTATGTAGTATATAGCTCCACCCACTCAAGGTCCTGTGAAACCTCCCCTTCATCACCTGATTTTTTAGCTTAACCTGGAGTCTCTGAAAATACTGAATCATGCCATACACCAATTTCTGCAAAGCTAGAAGCTTCCTTTCCCCTCTATCTCAAACATGTTTTGACACAGCCTATTTTNTGAGTAAGTACTGTCTCCGAAATGGAGAATGTGTAAATGTGGAATTCCCAGATAGAGGGCTTGGCTACAGAGTTTGTGCTTCCACAAATTAAGTGTGTAGTTTCCCAGCCTGCTCTTCTCTACTTACCTTCTTTATTTTCTTCAGGAAAAGGGTAATTGTTTAACCATGAAGGACATGGAAGACTTCTGTAAGCTACATTGCCTCAGTGTGGCTTTTCAACTCCATCTACCTCTTTCCCAGAGAGCTCGTTCAAGATTCATCACCTCTGGTTGGATTCAGGACCTCAAGACTGTTTTTAAAATGGTAAATATACTCTTCTTTCACTTATACTTTTGTTTTAACTACTTGGTACATAAAAACCACATTAACCTTCAAAACAGATCTATACAGGTTAGTGTTAAATTTTGGGGTCTTCAAAGGTCAGCTTGCTTACATCAGTCACTTGACAAGTTTTAACAATTATATTAAGTAGTAATAACAAGCATCATGGCAGGTATCCACCCCAAAGAGGAGCTTCTTGAAATTTTCCTTCTTAAAATTCTTGTCAGCATCAGGGTTTTCTGTCATTAGCGAGGAAGTTCCCAGTGACCACCACATTCTACACTGAGAAAGAGCTGAGGAAGTGAATGCAAGGCTTTATTATTTTTCCCCATTACAGATTATGGGTCGAGAGATTTTGGAGACCTTAGGAAAACAGAAAGCAAAAATCTCTCTAGAGTCCTCCGTGCAAATCAGTGCTAGAGTCTGTTAACACTTCAGTTTATTTTCTTAATTTTAAATGAACAGATTATTATATATATTATATATGTAATATGTATATGTTTATAATATGTATTATATTTTTATAATATAAATATATATTATTCATGTATACTTTCTTTTAGGTTTCTGAGATAAATAGTCAAGAAAAGTGTCTTATGCCCAATGGAATTAGGAATGTGCTCTTTTAACCTGGAGATGGAGTGAAATAAACACCCTTCATCATCTTACCCGAGCTCTTTCAGACAGTCATATTTTATAGAGAAGACACATACTGAGTTTTAATAATTACTGTGAAGGAAGAACTAGAATATTTTAGAATCTGATAATGAAAAGATCTAGCAAAGTTTGCAAGGGTTTCTCTTAAGAAGTTATATGACTCAAGTCCTGAAGAATAGGTAGGAGTTAGCAGGGTGGAGAGAATGGAAACCAGATTCTCGGAGAAGAAATGTTATGTGTGATTGTCCTAAAGATAGCATGGCCAAGGAACTGGGGTCCATGCAGTGTAGCAAGGACAGAGAGACTATGGGGTTAGTGACGAAGCTGATGTAGTGGGTAGGTAGATAGGGTAGGTCAGGGTAGATTAGTTCATCATAACTTCATTGGGTACTTACTAAATGGTTTTAAGCAGGCTAATGGCACTTCTATTTTTTAAAAAGTGTTTTTGACTTGCAATATAGACCACACAGTGTAGACACGAAACGATTTGGTGGAATTACGGCACTATTTAGTCACATACCTGTTGATGGTGTTCGAGACTAAGGAAGTGACTTTTGAGCACTCTACACTTAAGGTTCTGAGTATGTTTCTTCAGCATTCTGAAGAGTGACTTAAGCATAACTGGAGGCAGCTCAACTGCATGGACAGTGTCCCTTTCTTACTCAAGAAAGAATAGCACTTGTGTAAATGTCCCTGTCAAAGTACAACATGGAATGTGTGGAGGAAATTCATGAAGTATATTGATTTTGGTGTGACTAAAGAGGTGATTAAGTTACATTAATTTTACTTGATAGTGCATGCATTACATTTACTATATTAAGCATAGTGTGACCTGGAGTTGGAAACTGAAGATCAGTAATAGGGCACAAGAGTGATGGTTCAGTTGGTAAAGCACATGCCTCACAAGCCTAGAAGCCTACCTTTGATCTCCAATGTAGAACCATGTATGAAATCAAATCAGGTGCAGTAATGCTCACTTGTAATCCCAAGGACTAGCAGATGGAAAGATCACTTGTTGGCCATCTGGCCTACTTGGTCAAGTTCCAGGCCAATGAGAGACCCTGTCACCTACTTAAAGTGGGATATACCAGGAGAATGACTCCTGAAGTCATCCCCACATGCACACTCCTCCACATACCTGAACACACCCATATTACACCACTATCCATACAAAAGAGTGACAGGATATGTTGAATATCTGCATTGGTGAACATTCATAGCTATGGAATGGCATTTTTAAATTCTGTGGTGCCATGAATGCTACACATGGTGAAGATGGCTCTATGTAGGTACTACTGATTCTTGACAAAAAATTCTGTATCCTAAACCCCATAGAAGGACATTCCTCTAGGTGTTTTGTTAGTCTCTCAGGGAGCAGCAGACTATGTGTTATTAATGAAATGAATATTAATGGAGCCACTTCTGTATCCCATTTTCATTTAAACACTTTAATATGGGTCATTTCAGGTTAATATAATAACCCTACTGATTCCTGCAATTAAAATAAGCATTGTGGCACTAGGAATGTGCTTTGGCTTTTGTTACAAAATTTATTCCTCCATTCTATTAATTTTGTTACCTTTATGTAGTTGAAGCCTGGAACTTAAACGGGAGCTGGTGTGAACGCAATAGGTGTGATACAGACTTGGATGGGTGCTTTCTATATACAACCATTATTAGTGAAGAACTTTGGACTTTTTTTTTTAATACACAAGGAAGTGCTTTAGGTTAAAAGACATTATATAAAATCGTTCAGTGTTTGATGACATTCTNAGAAGACCTGGCAGGATGTACCTGGAAATTTTAGCTGATTGTGAACAGCAGCTTCATTCTCCTGCTTTCATTGGGAAGCATTAGGTTTTAACACTAAGGGAGCGTGGGTGAAGGAACCTCCCTCTGGAGGCTCTCACTTTAGCACTGTAATCCCTACCATTGAGGAAGACATGTCTGCTGAGGCCAGAAGTAAGTGCTGTTGTACAGACATTCTGCCAGTGTTAAGATGGAGCATCCCTGCACAGCCTGGTGGAGACCTATCAGCTCAGGCGGATGGGAAACGTTTTGTTCTTTCTAGAATCCTTAGCAGTCCAACACGACCACCCAAAAGTAAACAAGGAAAACTAAGGAAAGAGCAGAGGCACATTCAAAAGCTGAAGAAAGGTGTAGTAAACAAGGAAACCTAAGTAAGGAACAGAGACACATTCAAAAGCTGAAGGAATATGTAGTTTTTGAGATTTTGGATCACAATGGGAGGAAACTATCAATAATAATGAAATAGATATTTCTTTAACTCATAATAAAAAGACTTTTTGTTTTGAGACAGGTCTCACTGTGTAGCCCAGGTTGGTCTGAGACTGACGGTGTCACATAGATTGGTCTCGAACTCACAGAAATCCTTGTGCCTTAGCCTTCCAAGTGCTAGGATTACATTCAGTTTAGATTCATTTTTGAGTCAGTTTTTATTTTATGTAATGCTTAATATTTTAATATTTTATTAATCCCTAATAATTTTTTTTTTTTGGTTTTTCGAGACAGGGTTTCTCTGTGTAGCTTTGGCACCTTTCCTGGAACTCACTTGGTAGCCCAGGCTGGCCTCGAACTCACAGAGATCCGCCTGCCTCTGCCTCCCGAGTGCTGGGATTAAAGGCGTGCGCCACCACCGCCCGGCTAATCCCTAATAATTTTTAGGGACCAACATAATCCTTATTCAGCATAAATGGGTTTATGTGCTATTGAGAATTAGGACAGGCCTGGCATTTGCCTTTCATTTGGATTATAGATGTGTATGAAGTCATTCTACGTATTACTGTGGACATGAAAGCTGTCAATAACTTTGTTTTTTTTTTTATTTTCAGAAAAAATGGTGCGAGTATTTTATCCTAAGTAATGTAGATATGTTTGAATTTGAGAGTTTGAATTTGCTTCACCTTTCTGATTTAAGTGATGAGCCTTTGTTGAAGAATATTGCTTTTTACTATGAAAATGAAAATGCAGAAGGTATCAACTTACTATGCAATACACATCACCATCCTTTAGAGAGAAAGCTCATGAAGAATTTAAAACTTCAAAATCATTTCTTAAATGTCTATTGCATAAATAGTAATTATTTTCCAGTTTTTGTTTATAATTTTTATTTGTAGCGACCAGAATGAACATAGCAATTCAAAATATTTTTCAACTTAATATTACTCCATAAGTAATTTTGCTAAAAGCATGGTTTGTGATATTTCATAACAGTTAGTTTTCATGCATGGTACATAATGTTTATTTATAAAATTGCTCTCATGAATAGAAACATTTCACTGTTAATAGATATTTAAGGATTTTAAGTTTTTCCAAGAGATAATCTCTATACTTTCTTTGTGTAATTTTTTTTTTTGTTAGAATAACTTTCCTTGTGTTTTTATAGTCAAAGGAACAGAAAACACNTTTTGATAGAATAGCACTTGAGTGAGTAGTATTGAAATGTCTTTGACATCAAGATTTGGCCCTTCATATTGTAGGCATTGGAATAAATTAGCTACTCATAAAATAAAGATGCTTCCCTAATTTTTATTTTAGTTTTATTCAATGTTACTGGTTACAAAGCTATATGTGGCATAATATTTTATTACCTTAAAAATAATTCAATCTCCATTGTTGGTTATAATTAGTTAAGACATTAAGATTTAATATTACATTGTCAAACAGAAAAGCACAATCAGATTTAAGATATGTCATGGCATTGTCCACAGCTATGATGATTTTCTTTTACATTCAGTGAGAAGTCCACTGCAAATCATACTTCTTGCCTCATATTTCAGAGCCTGGTGACTTTAGTGAAGTTGTGTGCTTCTATGCATACATCTTCTTAATACAGAGTATTTTTAATTCTGATCCAGGCCTAGATTTGAATATAGGAGATGTCATCATGAAGGAGTATGTACATCTCTGGGACACTGTGTCGAAGTTGGTCAGAAACTTTGATGTGGGAAAACCATTTCCTTTGAGAACAACAAAATGTCNTTTTCTTAAAAAGACCCCATCGCCAATCAAAGGTAATTTATTTCTAACTTACATTGAAGGGAAGAAAATACGTTTGAAAACTCCAAGTAGAAATCATTTTTTAGCATTTGTGTGTTTAAATAATTGTCATGTCCACATGGTGGTGTGCTTTGACTAATATTTAAAATGTATTTGTTGTTTGTAATTAATGTTGCCAATTTAAAAAATCAAAAATAAATGTTCATGAATTCTATTTCTAGCAATGTGACCTCTGTCAACTGAAAATTTCAATATTCTATTACATAATGATAATTCCTCTCCAAACAGTAGAATGGGAGAAGCCTGCAAGGTAACTGGGGTAGCTGAGAACCATCAAAGCCAAGTAGAGACTAGTATGGCANCATAATCAGCATCTGTCTTGTATAGTAACAAAACAAGCAGTAGGCATGTGTTAGGCAGAGTATGAGATGCCAAAGAATAAATAGGAACCAGCAGCCCTTTAGAAAGCCTTTGCCCAAATCACAGTATTTGCCTTCTCTGTGCTATAGANGNGCAGAGTGTCTCTGGTGACAGGCACAGGAGATGAAGTCAGAACCAGGAAGTGGTAGAACAGAAAGTCTTCAGAAAGCCCAGGTCCNTAGGAGGAAATCTCAAAGGTTAGCTCCCCCTAGANCTGCTTTTCAATGAACAGAAGTAACAAAGGAGTCACACTGGGTCTGGAGCATAATTCTATTGAGAATTTGGAATTTAAGCTGTGAGGCCACAAGGCCACTCTAATCCAGTAAATGAAAGTGATCAGAGAGATCTGGCAAATTATTATGAGGAACAAATCACAAACATTTGTTTTATAGGATTATGTGTCAAAAATGGATGCTGATAGAATTTAT